>LKNJ01003838.1:23389-54961 GCA_002120245.1 Maccullochella peelii | reverse complement strand
GTGTTGTTTTGTACTATACGCCGCTGTAGGCAAAGGAGGTGTTGGAAAGTTGCAGGATTTTCGGCAGGATTTTCCACCATTGAATCAGGCTTTCACCATCTGAAGGGACGTGTACGTGCATCTGCATTTGTAGCTCAGCTCAGCACAGTCTCTCTGAAATAACCTGTGATTGGTCAAAGTCTCCCGTCACGGGATAGATTTTCTGAAGCCTGAAAACAGACCCAGGAGGAGGGGCAGAAGTAGAGGATTGCTCTCAGACCACTTGAATTACAATATGCTGCACGGTTATTGTGGAATTTTTGCCCAATGACACCAAACAATTGCTGCCTACCTATCTTTAATTTGGTGGTATAGAGTGTAAAACAATTGAATCAGCCTTTAAAAAACTCCCACCATATGTAACTTTCAGTAGTAGAAAGTAACCCCCCACCCAGTATCTAAAACTCTAATCCCTCAAAATGTGAAGGGTGTGACCTTAGTGTTCATAGTGGTAGCTACAGGCTTGTTTAGGCATGATTAGAGAATGTAAACCTCCAGGATTACACGTTAGTGCTATGTACTCAGTCTAGAAAAAAAGGGCATCATGTAAAGGGTAAATCAATGGGGTTACTTGAATTGGCTGGCTAAGAAGCTCCATTTTTATTATGTAGATTGTACACTCACTTTTTCTACAAGTACAAGTTATTATCATTAAATGAATGTTATTTCCATTACATTAATGTGTCTCCCATGCATGCTTAAAACACAAATGTGTAAGTGCATTTGCCCATTTTTTTCACATTGTCTATGTCAGAGAGGGAAAGAGAGAGTGGAGGAGAAGCAGAGAGTTAGATGGCAAACATAAACAGCCAGTCACCCATGACTCATCTATAATAGCTATAATGATGGAGCAGTATGGCGAAGGTCGTTATCTGGTGCAGAGCAAAAAGAACGGACTATTACAAGAGGCAGAGGTCTGCTGTTGCTGCCTTGAGGCTGTAATGTGAACATGTGAATCACAGGCCTGCTCTCTGGGAAAAGCAGGCTATGCAGGTAATGAGAATATTTTTCCTGCCTTATTAGGATGATATCAAATTTTGCATTAGCTACATTTTCAGTGCAATTACTGTGGGCATATTTATTCAAGGTGATTTCCAAGTCCATGAGTGCACACAGCTCCCGTGTTCATCAAAGTCTGGATATGCTTTAGCTTGCTCTAACAGAAGTCAGGCAAATGTTTTCATTGCCACGGTCACAGGTTGTCATTTGTCATTTTTGATTGGTTTCCAATCTCAAGAGGGCGGGTCTTACATAATGTGAGCCAGCCAGCCTGTGGGTGGATACCAAGGGGGAGAAGAGAGTAGAAGAAGAAGAGTGGCATGCAGCAGAAAGAAAAACCCTTAATGTACATCAAAGGTAAGGAATTGCATTGTGGGTTTTCTGGCAAAAAGTAGTGTACATACTACACTACATTTATACATTCATAGAGAACTACATAGTGTATACATTTTACACTTGGAGCTCAGACATTTGTGTTTGAAAGCTAATATCATGCACTAGGTACAGTAGCAAATAGAGTCTGATTTCAGACCATGTATGAGAGCTGGATACTAGAGACCAAGATTCACAGCCATTCATGTAAATAAATATAAAGTATTCTGTCTTGCTGGTTTGCTTTTGCGTTGTGTGGAAGAGTTTTACAAATGTTAAACCTTAATGGTTTCAAACTTAATACAAAGAGTAATATCTGACCTTGTTTGCAGATGACATTCAGCATGTCAACAGTTTTACAGATGTCCCATTTATTATAGCAATCTATGTGGAAAGTGCCATTTGAGCCTCAGGGTTTTTTGCTGTAGATCAGTTAGCCACTGGGACTTGCTGCTAATTATCCATCTCCCTTAATAAACTCATCTTTTAAGGGAGCCCAAGTAAAATCCATGACGACGTGGGATTTCTTCTTTGCCTCTTCACTGAGTGCTGCTCAGCAGCAATACACTCAGTGTTGTTACTGGTGGCCATAAGATGTATCGCAGCAACACTAGAGACTACCATTTTAATCAGCAGTGTTGCTGCAATATATATTCTGTATTGACTTGATGGAACCTTAAAAGTTGCAAGACAGTCTCAGCTTCTCGCCTGGTGAGTTTGTACTTTCAGCATTCTTTCCATAATAAATGTTATGAAGGCCTGAGTGACCGAGCTGTCTGGGTTTTATCAGATAGCTACCAGGCTGTGTGAAAGCACAACGTTTCTCATTCGAGGGGCAAAATCTGAAGATGTATTTGTGACTGAAATCATGCTGGTTCTTGTGAATTTGAAGACAAACAAGTTTAGTACAGAACAGTATGAAACTTTTATTAAACATTTGTGATATAAATGAAGGAAGTGAACAAAGCGTCTGAGCTTCAGAATATTCTGCAGCTCGCAAGGCTTATTCAGAGAATTCAACTCCACAGCCAGCATGTTCATCTTGATGTGAACCACAGTCCCCCCTCTCCCTAATTACTGCTCCATTCATGCATCACACTTTAAGCTGTAGTGATGACTGCTGCAGGCCGGCAGCGATTAGAAGAATATTTACACACTTTCTGCTCGTGCCCATCAGCTAATAATGATGCTCTCACAGCAGGCGACAGCGAGCCATAAATAAAGACTGTAGCAGAGAGCTCAGCTGATCTCCAACTTCTAACCATAGAGCAGGGAAAGTGGATCAGACATAGGTCAATGCCTCAAGCCTCTGCTGTTCTCGTTTGTCTTTTACACCCTGATTTCTGTTCCCTTTCTCCTCTCTTATCTGTTTCCCTTTCAGCCATTCTGTGCTCTACATCTGGAGCACTAAATCCTGATTTGGAATACGACAGCTCTTCTGGCAGGGTCTGAGTATTTGAGAATGTGATAGGGCACTTGCTTTATTAACAGGCTTTAACAGGATATGTCCTTATCTGGCTGTAACAGTCTTATCTGTTTCCCAGTTAACACCTTTTAGACAAATGAAAAAGCTGATGTGGCACACTGGGAAATTGACACATGTTGATCAGACCTAGTGACACAGTTCCTCTTGCATGTTCAGGACATCTATTATGCTCACAGTTTTGGCCTTGCATGATCCCAAATCTGCTTTTAGCCACACAAGCGTTGTGGCTCTAGGGATGGCAATGTCTAAACAATTATTGGATGGATTGCTAGGATTTGTTACGGATTGTTAGGAGTGCTAGGGGTTTTATCTTTTTTTTTTTTTCTTGTCACATTGTTTTCACTGTCATTTGATACATTGTTATTATTATAGCTGCTTTAAGGATTAAAGGTGCAGTTGGTGAGATTGAGAAGAAAATGGAGTACAACTTGGTGCGGCAAAAATGACAAAAAGTTATTTTTATAAAAGTTACCTACTGAACTTTTAATATAAGAGTAAAATAAAGTTACAATAACGAATTCGTAATTTTTTTATTACCAAGTATAAAGCTTTATATTTCTTTTTATATTCCATTGTAATTCTTTAATTCACACTATTATATATTTATGTGTTCATAACCTTTTTGTCTGTTTTGGGACAACCAGTTCGACCATTGAGATGGTCAGGGAATCATGCATATAATCTGAGAGGCACAACCCAAGGCATTAAAGCCCAATAAGCACTCAATGTCTTAAAGCGTATTGTAGTGAGTGCACTGTAACCCAAATGAATGTAACATTTGAATCAACTCAGAGCTTGTGGCAGCTGGGACACTGTTTGGAGAGAATTTAGGGAGTAAACCAAACTGAAATTATAAAAGTGTGTGTGGACCAGCAGGCACGTGGAGGTCAGAAAAAGAGGAACATGGATTCAAGAAGTTCTATACTGGCACTACTACTAACTGTGAGGCCACTGCTCAGATGAGAACCACGTGGAAAAACAGTCCTCAAAGGAGCCACACATTTTTTTTTTACTGGTAATTGATACAAGCTTGCAGAACTGCCTCTTCGTTCAGTGCTCAATCTCTTGATAACAGCATTAGTGCTTGGGAACCACTGATGCACTGAGAAGAATAGAAACAACATTAAACATTCAACACAGAGAGGACAAGGATACACAGCGGGGTACAAAATGTTATTTTTCTCAACCCACACTCCTCTCACTGCTCACTCATTATCCCTCAGTGTGGAAAGTATTAACTAATTGTGGTGGAGTTGCAGGCCGGGAGCCATACAAATATAAGATGATAGAAACCAGTTGGAGACGTTGGTTGCTTCCTGTCCCAAAATTAGTAAGCCTCCAGCCAAGAGCTTTTGCCTGTATAAACTGTGCGCAGCCCTGCCACATTTACAGCTAAAGCTATAAAAAGAATAGTGGTTTAAAAGAGTGGCTAGAACTACAAAAAGGCTTGTGGTCATCATTCTGTATATTTAAAAATACAATACACAGTCATATGAATGTATCATCTTTATCCTTTCATGCAGCTTACGCTCACTCAGTAACAGCTGTAGCTCCTCACTGAAACACTGCAGTGTGGATTATGTTCTCCAACACTCATGTGAGCGCACCGTGTGGTCCTTTGATATGACGCTGCTGCTGTGAAGATTCATGTGGAGGTGACTGCTGCTGTCTCTCTGCGGCGCCCTGTCAGTTCTTTACAGATGAGTGATATTTGACAGGAACCCACACATTAGCCCCCTGCCTGCCACATATTAACCACATGCTGGTCTGCAGGGCAGACAACAGGCGCTGACCTACAGCATGGATGCTAGCACTGCAATGGCTGCTCATGGTAGTTTGCATTACACTTATCCGGGCCAAATTCCATCCTAAATGTTGCAAACTTTAATTGGCTTCAGCTTTAACTTCATGCAGTACATGTCTATGTACAGTCAACCACGTTATTGTTCATTTCACAAAAGGATTGTGCAGCTTTTACAGCTTTTGCACTTTGTTGGCAATGAGGCTCATTTACATAGAGTGGGCCAGTTTTGCACGAAATGTATGCATATTCTACCTAATTTAAATACGTCCAAATAGCACCGGAGCATCGAGACGCTATTTGCAGCTCAGTTAGGGTTGCATTTCACCCTTTGTGGGAGCTTTGAGAATGACATGGTTTCTTTTTCGTCTTATTTGTAAAGGTTTAACAGCTGCAAAAGCTGCGCAATCCTTCCGTGAATTTCAGTTTTCTCCTTCTCTCTGCCATTGTCCTGCCTTCTGTGTTCTTGGCGCAAAGCCACCATTTATAGCCTACTTTGCCACATGCTGATGAGAGCGGAGAGACTGAACCAAACACTTAAGTCGTGCGTCGGAAAACCAAAACAATTAGCTGAAAGATACTACTTGACATTACTCTTTCGTAATATAAAAAATTTAGATAAGTGCAACTTTAAAGAAATTATGTAATGTAATGAAACACTGCCTTTCAGCCTGTCCCCACTTCCTACACTGATTTGAAAATCAACCAAAGAGGAGCGGGGGTTATCAAGGCACAGCTCTGTGCCAGGCAGGTAACAGAACTGCCCCTCAGTCAGCCCTGAGAAAGAATGTGATGTCACAGTTTTAATGTGTGTTATAAATAAATATTGAGAAGGGCAATCATACACTGTAAACAGTGTATAACAACAATGCTGCAGTCAGCATAGTTTCAGAGTATAATATTGTACAAAAGCCTTCTACAGCCTATTTGGCTGCAGAATGCATTGTGCTTGACTGACAGTTTGCTTCCTGCCATTAGGACAGTTTAAGGTTCATGGCTTGACATATGTCTTAGAATATCTCTACAGATGACAGAAGCACATTTCCTCATCAATGTCAAATGTGTCCCTGTCCGCCATCTAATCCGATGCCGTTGGAAAAATGCGCCAAAACAATCACATCCCTTTGGTTCCTTGGTAAGGCAGCCACTAACTACGAGCTTGTTAATGTGTCATTTCTTCCTGCTATTAGATACTTTAAGGGAAACAGATCACAGTCCTGAGTGGTATGAATAATGAAAATAAGCCCTGTCTCCTTCTGTGGAAAGCAGTCTGCTGAGTGACATAAAATCGCCCTGGCTTGTCTGGTTTGGTCTCAGAGTCCTGGCTATTGTTGCTTTAAGAACTGCCAACTAGGCTGGCACAGCTGATGCTCCTGACTCCTGCACTGATCCTGTGTCTCTAGCATGGCAGCCTGTCAGCCGCTGACTTCATTGTTTCCTTTATGCTGCTAAACACTGCCAAGGCAGCAGGTTTTTATTCCAATTCTGCCTTCAGTACAGTGAATTATTCTAAACACTATGGTCAGCAAGCACTGTATTCATTCATTTGTTCCCATCATATATTCAGTTAGGTTAACCTCTCATGGGATTTAGCAGGTTTAAAAGTATGGATGTATTCAGTAAGGTGCCTGTCTGAGAAGATTTACAACAATCTTAACATATAAAACCAAGAACTAGCACTTGGCAACAATCTTATATTCACATGCATAATACCATTTTAGGTCGAAGAAGTCACACCTTGTAGTCTGGCATTTGTAACCACTCTAAGGCTGTATTCAGACCAAATCAGGCACCGTAGTGAGAATGCCAGTCCTCCCATTCATTTCAACCTGGGTAGTGTGTTTAGGCTGCAGCAATGAGGACCACAGGGGATGCTAGAAAAAACAATGCAGATGCAACTGTAAAGATGGAAGAGAGACTGATTGCTACCGTGATGACCTTTCCAGAGCTGTTCAACCCTGCCATGAGGGAGTACAAAGACGTTAATCGCCATGCAGTCGCTCTTCAATTTGGGATTTCTGGCTAGTATTTCTACTTGTGCTACTATCAGCATAGCCATGTAGTGACACACCCTGCGCTAATCATAGCAACGCCTGGTTTGGTCTGAATACAGCCTATCATCTGCTGCCACCTGAGTAACTCTACCTTCTTTCATAATGTGTGCTCGAGTATATTTATGTACGTTAATGAAAAAGAGAGAATGTGTAACCCTGTTTGTTTGTACTTCCATTCATATCTTCACACACAGCAGCTTATAGAGCACCAGTGGTATTGCTGCTTTGAGACACTTGGAACTGAAGACAATGGATGATTCAGCTATCTTCATAAAGGTTGTCATAAGCTTCAAGTTTAAAAATACAATGCCTTTAAACGGTGTTCACCCCACTTGGAAGTTTTCATGTTTCGTTCCCTTACAACATTGAATCGTAGCCATTCAAGTCATTGAAAGTAATTACACATTTAAAAAATACGTTTGCATAAGTATTCACCCCCTCTAAGTCAGTATTTAGTAGATGCCACCCTCCCCCCCACTCTCTCCTCTGCAGCTGAGCTCAATCAACCACACTCTTCGGGTTGGCCGTGAGCCCCACCTGCCTCGGAGTCCAGCACCACAGCCACGCTGCAGATATTCCACCCAACTGTCACTATAGATGATCACGTCATCCAAGTAGGGGGCATCATACGCAGCGTGCAGCCACAACACCCGGCTGGAACGTGGCTGGGGCCCCGAACAACCTGAACGGAAGTGTGACGAACTGGTACAACCCAAACGGGGTGGAGAAGGCCATTTTCTTCCTTTGGTCAAATCGAGTGTCGCGAAGAAACGAGCAGTGCCCAGACGGTCCAGGAGTTCGTCAACCTGGGGCATGGGGTAGGCATCGAACTGTGATACATCATTCACCCTGCGATAATCCACACAGAACCGGATAGACCCATCTCTCTTCACAACAAGAACGACAGGGCTACACCACGCACTGTGAGATTCTTCTATTACCCCCATCTCCAACATAGCCTTCAATTCCCCCTGCACAGTTTTTCGTTTATGTTCCGGCAGCCGATAGGGTCGTGAACGCATTGTCACACCCAGGCGAGTCTCAATATGATGCTCTAGAGGGATGTGCGGCCTGGCAAAGGAGAGAACACATCACCAAACTGCTGCTGCAGATTGGTGATGTCTGCCCTCTGGGATGGAGACAGCTGGTTATCACAAGGGAGGGAGACCAGGGCCCCCGAGGTCGGAACCTCAGGGCCCAGCTCATCCCTTTCCCTCACCACCGTCACCAGAGTAACAGGCACCGCCTCTGTCCATCTCTTAAGGAGATTTCCCCCCAGGGAAAGAACACACCACCTCATTGCGAACTTCGCTTCTCATGTGTCCGGCTCTCCTTTCTCTTCTCCAGTCCCTGACACTACTAAATACAGAGAGCCTTGGTTATTAAACTCTTCCCACCTGTGTCACTTAGGATGCTGGCGTTGACTCTCTGAGCCACTCCCCCACTCTCTCCTCTGCAGCTGAGCTCAATCAACCACACTCCGCCACCACAGTAAACAAGGTTCTTCTTCACCTGGGCGTCTGCCGGTCTGATCGCCAGTGTGATTGGTCACCGCAGCTTGACATCAGGCTGCGTTTCTACAAAAGTTTATTCTGTTTTAACTTTTCACCGCAGGCCACTGCATTTTTTTTTTCAGCCTGAACGCAGTACCCCCATTCAAATGAATGGGAAAACCGGCGTTTTTGCCATAGCGCCGTATTCTATCTGAATGAACCCATAGTGCAGTTTGTTTGGGCTGGTGTGAAAGCTGTCAATAAAACTCTGGTGCGGACCAAACAACCGAACTGAGAGTCTAATGCGGATCATTTACAGTCTGAAAGCAAACGGACTAAAAGAATTTAATTATCATAGATGATTTTAGCATGAATTTAAAAGCTAAACAACTATTAAATTATCTGCTGATTGGGAATTTATTTTTCAATAAGCGATCTTGTTAAGTGATGTCTATGCAAATCACATGGTAACCATGGTAACAAATATGCTTAGCACATGAGTGCGGGGATTTTCCTTGATCAATCAGACATTAAAAAACAGCCCAAACTGCAGTGCGTTGAGCTTGTATCCTACACTGTGTACTTTGGCAGTGCATTAAGTCCTTTAAGAAGTGTGATATCCCACAGTAATACCTCACGGAATCTTGCTATACAAGACACCTCTTTTTTGTCCTGTCTCTGCCTGTTTGTCATTACTCATAACAAAAGGTAATTTTACAGTCTAATAATGCTAATAATTCTCATAAGATATTTCCTCATGAGCTCTTTGTGACACCAGAGAACATAAATATACACAAGAAGCAACCTGCTGTCCCTGTGTGGGTTCATGTAGTGCTCCGAGGTCATGTAGCGCTCCGGTATGAACTACAGGTGTGACAGTGCCTTAAGTACTCCCATAAAGCTGTGTGTAACGTTTCAAGGCAGATCAGAGGCTCAGGCGCAGATAAACAGTACACAGGTAAGATTTCAAAAAGGCAAAATCTTTACTTGAAGTCAGGTAGTCATACACGGGAGATTAGTCCAAACAAGCAAACAAATCCAGGCAGGGAGTAGGCAAAATCCAAAAACCAGAGAACAAGGCAAAGCCCACTAAGGAAACAAATACTAGGAATGCTGGAAAGCAATGAACACACAAGGGAGAACAAAGACAACCTGGCAAGGAGCAGTGACAACAGGGGAGTATACCCAACAGGGTTGGCTGAAGGCAAAATCAGGGGCAGGTGAGTGGATGCAGGTGTGGACAATCAGGAGCGGGAGAGACATGAGGGCAGGAACTGAAATGACAAGACAAGTTAGAATTTCTGGTGAAGCATCCGTCCAGCTGTTGTTGTATGTACAGCTGGAGCTTCAGAGTTGTCACAGATTTACAATGGTGCTATACCATTTCATTTTTAATGGATTTTTAACAATTGTAGCTTATTGTTAAGAGAAGCAGAAAGTTTAAGGCACTCTATTCCACTCCTTTAAGAAATAAAATATTAATTTGTATTATCAATAAGAGGAGGGCTCCGACTTTATTCAACTTCTTTCTGTTTACATTTAGCCATAGTATGGCAGCCTCCATGGGACATCTCTAGCCATTGCGAAAATCCATCCGCCGTTTTCTGGCAGCGAGCCGTGGCCTCGGACTTGGAGTTGCTGACTCTCATCCTAACTGCTTCACACTCGGCTGCAAACCGCCCCAGCGCATGCTGAAGGTCACAGCCTGATGAAGCCAACAGAACCACATCATCTGCAAAGAGCACAGACGCAATTCTGAGGTCACCAAACCGGATATTCTCCTCCCCCCGGCTGCGCCTTGAGATCATGTCCATGAATATCACAAACAGAATCAGTGACAAGGGGCAGCCCTGGCAGAGTCCAACACCCACTGAAAACGTGTTTGACTTTGTGCCGAGAATGCAGACGCAGCTCTCACTTTAGTTATATAGGGACCGGATGGCTCATAGCAACGAACCGGGAATCTCATACTCCCGCAGTACCCCCAACAGGACCCCCCGGGGAATGGTCGAAAGCCTTCTCCAAGTCCACAACACACATGTAGACTGAATGGGCAAACTCCCATGTACCCCCTAGCAGTCCTGCAAGAGTAAAGAGCTGGCTCCTCCTGGATCCAAGGTTCGACAGTTGGTCGGAGTCTCCTTTCCAGCACCCTGGAATAAACTTTCCAGGGAAGACTGAGCAGTGTGATACCCCAATAATTGGAGCACACCCACCACCTATGACAGCTAAATCAAGACAATATGTGTTTATGATAAACAGAAATTCATGTACATTCAGGATATATGTTGAATTTATTTATTTATTTATTTACCTTTCTGCTTGGTGATACATACATTATTATAGCAAGCTAAGTTGAGCTGTTAGATGGAGTGTGTTTATTTTTCTGATTAAATTGTTGAGTAAATGTAACAGTACTCAGTCAAAGCTTAGTGTGTTAGTTGAATCCCTCAGTGCCTGTAGCCCCACCCAGGTAAATAATCACCACCTGCCCCTGCTTTTCAATCATTATTTTGTGGAGTGTTCATTTGTCTTCATGGCAGAAGTTTTGCCACGATGCTGACTTACCAAAAGTTGGACCTTCCAGATACAGCTGTTATCATACTACAATTAACCGAAACTCTTTGACTACACACAGGTTCCATTTAACTCATTATGTGACTTCTAAAACCAATCAGCTGCATCCATGAAGATGAATGTGTCCTATTTAAATGTGTGTGTAGGGATTACAAATATTTTGTATTTTTGTATTTGTTATTCATTTAGATCACAATACATAAAAGCTTCCAAGGGGTTGAATATTTTTATTGGCACTGTAAATCAGTTACAACTCAAAGTGAAAATCTTGAAGCAGTTTTATGGTCCTTCCTGTTGCATCCTCCACAGCTGGCTGCAGGGTGCAAACATCTACAGTGGATCCACATGAAAAGATATTGGGAAACTCACATGTATTTACATTGATCTCTATGATATCATAGCTTTAAGTGATTGTTAGAAAGGACACTTTCTTTCTTTTGAACAGTAATAGAGCCTGAGATAAAAATTTAAAAAAAGCCCTGGAGGACTTTGTGAGGCTGGAGCTCAGAGTAATGGAAAAGAGGCAGATCACAGTTACATTTATTGCTCTGGAGTCACCACATGTCCTCACTGGTTTATTTTTTGGGTGAGAAATGTGATTTACTGAAAAAGAGCACTGTCAGCAGCTGCTGCATTCAGCCTTCCAACTCCATACCCTCCATTTTTATCTATATGAAAGAAAACCAAAAGTCATATTTACTTCTGCTCTTCTGCTCTCTAGATTTCAGAAACATGTGAGGTTGTTGAAGTTTGGAGGATGGACTGTCCGACTCCCTGAGAGTTCTGCTTCAGACAGCCAGCGTTAACTAACACAGACCACACAAAGCTTTCTCTACGGGTAGTGAGAAATGAATAGTGAGTGTCCCAAAACATCAACGGGCAACACAGATTAAAAGCACAGAAGCCCCCCCACACATGTAACGTTAGCATATAAAAATAAGAGAGTAACGTTGCATGAAATTCCTACATAAAAATGTATAAAAATCCTGTTGTTTCCTCAAAATATACCAGACACTCCATATATGCCAGATGTATTAGTGCAAAAATATTATATTCATATTATTATTATATTATATTAGATGACTGCAGTGTATACAGGAAAAAGCTTCACTCATAAGAAACTGTAAATACAGGATTTCAGTATTATCTATCAGCCACACCAGATCATGAAAAACACCTGATGGTTTCCATCCATTGTCTGGAGCTCTAAAGCATTGGTCACAGAGCCTGATATTCATTGTTATTGTCATTAAACAGCCTTCACAAAAGCTAATAGTGCTCTAGCTAATAGCTCATTCTGCACTCTGAGCTAACCAGGTTTCCTTCGAATGCTAGAATTGTGAAAACTCTTAGGCAGGAATACCATGGACCAGTGTCCTCTAAAGCTGCTTTAAAAGCCACAGGAGCATCCTTCTTCTCACATGATTTCTGACATTATTTTGCAGTCAACCAAATGATTTTATGCATGGAATAAGCTGAGGGAATAACAATCTGGCCACCCAGGGGTGTAATTAGCTGTGTGATTTCTTCCCCTTTTTATTTCCTTCAGAGGGTACACTGAGAAAAGTGAAATATTTACCACATTTCAAACAAGCACATCATAATATTTGAGGAAGGCATTCAATCTTGACGACAACTGAGCGAGGTTGTATTCCATATAGTAAAATATTCAAGCAGAACAGGTCACACTCATCCAAAGGTGCTTTCAATAAGGTGAAATATTCATGGCTGCCTGACAGCTGGGCTAAGCCGTTGTAAATCCGATATTTATTGTAATTTTAATAGTCAGACCATTAATTGTCCTATCTGGTTTTTTTAGCACTCATTACTAGGACCAATTTCTGTATTATCATTTCCTCATTTTTAGCCGGGGTTTAAAGATTTATTAACCATCAGCATGATCTATTCAAAAACGTGTTCACTGCTCATCCCACCTGGCTGAATTCATTCCTAGTCCTCTAAATTGTTTTTCTGGGCTTCTAGGCATCTCCCTACTACAAAAAAACATGAACATCGTCCCTAGGGAAGCCTTGCCCTGTGCTCCTTTCCTTCTGATGGAAGAGTGTGGGGATGTCAATGGTGTGTGTGTGTGTGTGTGTGTGTGTGTGTGTGTGTGTGTGTGTGTGTGTGTGTGTGTGTGTGTGTGGTAATGGTACACCACCTCATACCTTATTTATGCTGATGTCTCTGCACTGGCTCCCCTGGCTCAGAGGGGAAAATGTAGAGATGGATGGAGATTGCTCAGAACGGATGGATGGAGGAAAAAGAGCAAAGAAAAGAAGAGCAGAGAGTGACATGACAGAAAAGTGCCCAGTAGACAAAGAAACAGAACAGCAGGAAAAACAGAGGAGTAAAAGGTGGAGAGGAGCAGAGCAGCTTTCTCCGCAGCCATCCATCCCCATGAAGAGGCAATGCCGGAGCTTGTTGGTAGCTGTCTCATTAACCAGACTGAATACACAGATCCTCCCTTAGGTGCATTGCTATAACAATGATGAGCGGTGTATCACCATAATAACTCACTCACACACACTCACACACACTCACACACACAGGTGTACACTGCCACAGTAGTAATGAGCAAGGGAATCTGTGTGTTCTCTAATTCCCATGTAGAGCCGTGGAATTTGTGTGGAAATGATTGGTGGGGAAATTATGCTAATGTCAAACTGTTTCCATCTGTCTGCACCAATATTGAAATCTCTAAAAACAGCGTGATGAGCCAATCAGATTCTAACCGAAAACATTCATCATGTTTTCTTGTGACATTAGTGCAGCAGCTCCAGTGCTGAAGTTTGCTCTAAGCACCAGGGTGCCACAGCTTTCTGTTGAGCCTTTGTGGAGATGCTGCGTGAGTCTTATCTGAAGGGGGAAGTGCTCACCTGATAAATCTAGTGACATACCTGTCTGTTATATTGAAGTAAGTTTTCTCTGCTTGAGGTGAACCTAGGAAAAAAAATGTCTGGATACGTATTCTGAATAAAATCTACATGTGCTTACTTCTGCAGAAGAATTGCAATGGGAAGATCTGAAACTGCTTAAATGTCTTCAAACTGAGCTTTTGAAATGTATTTGTACGAGAGTAATAGCTCTAATTAAAGAACTGCACTTTTTTAACTTAAGACAACTCCGGGCTTAAGTTAAAGCACTGAGAAAAGTTAAAGTGGCAGTTGAAATGGGAGCACTAAAAGGAGTTGAACCACCAGTCAAAATGTAAGCACTAACAGGAGTTGAACTTTTAGCTGACGTCAAAGTCAAAGTGTCAGGTAAGGGGTAAACACTGAAAGGAATTGAAATGTTAGTTAAAGTAGAAGCACTGAAAGAAGCTGAAATGTCAATTGAAGACCATTGGTGGAAATTTGATGCAGTATCAATTGAAGTGTATGCACAAAGTGTAAACTACTGAGTAAGTAGTTCAAGGGTTAGTACTGAAAGAGGTTGTGTCAGATAAAGACAAATTTCTGAAAGGTGCTGTAGTGTCAGTAGAAGTGTAAGAACAAAGTGTAAGCACTGAAATCATTTGAATGGTCAGTCGAAGTATGTGCAGTAAAATACATTTAAATTGCAATCGATGTGTAATCATCGATGAGTTGAAGTTGTAGTGGTAGCTAAAATGTAAGCATTGAATTCCAGGTAGTATTGTTGACATTAGTGGCAGTAGTAGTAATTACATAGGTAGCACTACTGGTGCTAGTAGGCTTGGTGTGCCTATTAAAGTGTAAGCACTAAAAGCAGTGGAAGTGAAAGTTCTGAAAGCAGTTGTCCCTAACCCTTAAGTAGTAGGCACTCAAAGGAATTGAGGTGCAAGAGCTGGGTTGAGGGGTAAGTTAAAGAGCAACTGTTGAAATGCGCTGAAATGTCAGCTGTAGTGAAGGCCCAACGTTTAAACGCTGAAAAGAGTTGAAGTTTCAGCTGAAGTGAAGGTGTTGAAAGGAGTTGAGGAGCCAGTTAAGGGGTAGGGACTGAAGGGTCTTGGAATGTTAGTTAAATACAAACACTGAAAGGGGGTGAAGTGTCAGATTATTTGCTGAAATGAGCTGTCAGTTGAAGTAGTACAACGTATAAGGGATTTCAAGTATAATTTGAAGTGTATGCAGTAAAGGAAGTTGAAGTGGTAGCTGAAGTGTAAGCACCATTACCATTAGTGGTAGTAACAGCGATAATATTAGTAGTAGTTGTATTAGTAGTGAAACAGGTAGTACTGTTACTTATTATGATTTTGCCTCTTTAGAGGGGCTGTTAGGCACTCACTTGTATCTTATGATCACCTGTAATGCAAGAAATATTGATGTAAGGCTTCTATCTGTGTGATACATTTAAAAATAGTCATGAACTAATACATGTGTTCATGCTCTATGCTAATGAGGTGAAAACTTTTATTATGCAGCCAGTGGCACAGACAGCAACTCTCTAACTTGAACTTTACACACTCCCTGCCCTATCCAATCCCCCAAAGTCACCTTAACCTTTTAACACAGATCAAAGAGGGGCAAAGAAAAAATACAGAGAGACACCAGAAAGCTTCAGTCACAGTTCAAAGCACTGATGTGTGTGTGTGTGTGTGTGTGTGTGTGTGTGTGTGTGTGTGTGTGAGCAAAAGAAATAGAGAGAGAGAAGGAGAGGTGATGAGAGAAGAAAGGGAGAAAGTCAATGAGGCACAACCCTGACTTCAAACACATACAGATTAACCTTATACCCTTCCTCACAGCAGAATGTTGTTTCTGTGAAAAGCCAGAAACCCATTAGTGAGTCCAAGCTCTCTTTTGGAAGATCGTGACAGGGGGTACAGCAGCATTGTCTGAATACAAAGCTAACTGGAAAAATCCACCTTAAAACTCAGTTCATATACAGTAGGTCATAGCTGCCAGCTTAAAGGGTTCAGGCTTGATTTGTACTGATGTGTACATTTGTACCAATGATGTGAACAAGCCAACCAGTGGGGAAAAAAGAAGAGAGAAGCAAGATTATCAGCAGTGTCATCAAGAGGTAAATACAAGAGCTGCTCTGCTGTAAGTGACTGACACAATTGGATCTTGATCTCAGGGATAAAGACATGCTGTGAATTCAGTTAAGGTTGGAGCTTCCATTGCAGTTACTAACCTGAATAAAAGCATAAACGTTTGACCTCTGACATGTCATTTGCGCTTGTGGCAGAGAGGATGTTTGTATCAAATGATCTTGATGTGATGTTGGTGTAGGAGAGTCTTGGGAAACAGAGCATAGTGGAAGGAAGGGTTAAACAGGGGGTAGGCATTCAACTGAAAAGGAAAAGGCATGGTCAAAAGAGATAATTGCCAGTATGTAGCATGAATGTTTCATTCTTAGGTTTAATATATGGCTCTGTGTGAGATGAGGAAGGTACAGATATTCCCTTTGGCCAGGGTTGGATTTATCTGTGGTTGTATTGTTTGAGCCGACATTTGAACAGGGAGAGATCATTTGTGTTTACAATGTTGGCCTGGAAAAGGCAAAGAGTCAACCCAGGTTCAGAATAAAGGGCAAAGATAAGAGATTTGACAAGAAGACACTTGAGAGCAACACACTGCAGAACAGTAACAAAAAAGAGCACAAATAGCATGTGGGTGCTTTATAAGCTGGTTTTAAAGGAACACTTTAGCATTTTGGGAAAGATGTTTATTCACTCTATTACTGAGAGTTAGATGAGAAGATTGACACTGCTCTAATGCCTATGTGTTAAGAACAGAACTGGAGCTGAGAGGTCAAATCCTAGCTTAGCATAAAGACAGGGACAAAAGCTAACCTTGCTCTCACTCAAGTTCATAAATTGTAAATATTTATTGAATGTTACTCCCCCTTAAACCACAAATGGTCTTTTTCATATTTCTCTTTGTCTATGGATTAAACAAATGAGACATAACGTGCTAATTAATGAGCCTTAGAGGTGTTGGTAGTCAGTCTGTCAAACACTTCCAGAGAAAGATATCTAGACAACTACCGGCCAAATGAATGTGTCATTCATGGTCCCCAGAGAATGATCATTAATGTTTTTGATGAACCCCTGAGCTTTCCCCTGGTGCCACCAACCGGTAGACCGGTAACCAACGTTTTTGTCAATGACAATTTATCTCAAAGACTAGCAGCTAAATTTGCATGAAATTTACCGAGTACATGCTCCACAGAGGATGAACCCTTTACACATTCTCTGTGAGCTTTCCACTTGCACCATATTTGAACCAGTCTACAATAAAAGCTAAAGCCAGAATGGGAAGAGAAAACTAACTGAACTGGCCACAGCCATTAGGCGCTGAACTAATTAACTCTATTAAATGAGACCGAACTGATTGAAACCAAGGTAGTAGCTTGGTGTTGTCTTCTCCAAGACTCAACTCAACATATACCTCAGCATATATACATGTATCTTGTTATTCCAGATCAACAACAAGGTATACATAATGAGTTTAACAGGTATAGTCCCTTTCAGCGGGTACTGGCTGGGTATGTCAGGAACCACCCAGGATAGAGAAATAAGAAAACAAAGTGAAGGGTCTGGACGATACAGCACAGGTACACTCCACACAAATAGTCAGTGTACACTTTGCTACCTTTCTAGTTACAGCGTACAGTTGGTATGTTAAGGCCAGTTCAGGCCAAAGATTTGCGACGCGACGAGTTGAAACTTGCAACCACTTGCAATGCACCGGATCTGCAACGTTCTGAAACCTGCCAGGTTACACCAAAGCAACTAGATGAGACGGCGTATCTTTTCCGTAGCAACGACTCTCTGTACTTCTGTTGTAACTGCTAGCTTTTCAGGCATTTTTTGCAGCTGGACATCATTCGTAGCGTCTTAAAATATGAATGAGGATAGTGATAGTGAGTTACTTGCTACAGTTAAGAAATTTTAAGACTTGTGTCATACAGACACAGCTCAAACAAATAGATCCTCTCTTTCCTCTGTCCAAAACTCTGGCATTTTGGCCAGCTGACAGTTTGTAACGCCCAGCTGACTTTGCTACGAGTATAAAGTTTGCTTCAAATTCAATCTGAACACACTATACCACTGTAAAAAAAGACAAAATAAGCAAAATAATTAGCTTGTTCTTTCTTTTGAACATCCATATTGTGGGTTGAGTCTATAGGGACTCTTAGTGTGGCTTTAAATCTTTGGTATTGTTCCACTCCCGCTACACAATGAGAGAGAGTGTCAATCTTCCATTATCACAACTTTCAAATGAAAAGAAACGTATTTCATTCATTGGAGCTAAAGATGTGTCACTTGTTTCCACAATGTTTTGCTTTCATATTCCACACAATGTATTTCTCTGTTTGTTTCTGTCTTTATATGCTAGCAGCCCTCAAGAAGCCTGCAGGGTCAGGTATCTGATGTAATCTGAGAGGAAAGCTGTCGAGAATCCACTCGTGCTCTATAAATGCCGGATAAAAAGTGATTTAGTGCACAGGCTGCATTATCCCTGGACAAAAGTGTGGAGAATTTTTTCTTTGCCTTCTCAAATGTAAATCTGCAGAGGTGATTGAATGTTTTGAGTATTTCAAAAGGTTTCTCTAGAGATTCAAAGAATGGAAAGGAAAGACTGATTTTTGGAGCGATGGCTGCAAAGAAATCTTACAACGAACCCTTCATATTAAATGTGTTTTTGTGAATCAGATACATATGTTGTACATACAGTTGTCAGATTAAAATATGATCCCTTTGATGACATGTAGCTGTTCCCCACAGTGTCCACTGTCTGAACCTTTTGCAAAACATATCTAGTACATATTATTTCCATAATGAAATAATACAGTATATACTACATATGTTATAATGAAACAATGCCTGTTTGTGTTTGTTTCTGTGTAGTATATGTGGAAACTAATCCACAGTCTGTCACAGCTTCTCCTGTTTCTCAACTCTGTGTGAAAACCAAATCTAATAAAACACCGATGAAGGGTGGAGGAGGGAAAAAAAACATACTTGGAAGGTTGATTTCGTGTAATTCCATCCCTAATGATGATAAATCTACTCTGGGGAGTTATTCAAATATTCAACTCCTGCAGAAGGAAATGAGGAACATTTTCTTTCCCTAGGCTCATGAAAACACACCATTATTCTTGTTAGGTGTAAAACAGGTCTATGGTTCATTTGAGGACCTCCTTACCCAGCATGTGCAATATGTGGCTGTTTTATGCCCCTTATCACCCCCCCACACCCATTCACACACACATAGTCCATTACACAACAGTCCATCGCTCAGTGCTGCTGTGGGCTCCCTCTTCTCCTGCTCTGGGGAAGGCCACTGTCACTTAGCCTAGCGCTGCCCATCTGCAGCTGTCAGGCGACATCTTGTCTCTGCAGTTAAGCTGGCAGAAAATAGCCCTGGGAACAGAGAGCACTATGGGGACTGAAGAGAGGGGCTAGCCTGAGTCTCAGCTCTGACCGGGCAAATCTGCCCATTGTCCTGGAGACCCCTGGCTCGGCTGTGGGCTTTTCAACTGCAATTACTTTTAAACATGATTTTTGGGCAATGCTCTTTGACAAAATGTTGACCCAAATAATATATATTGGGCTACCTATATTCATATTTGGATATAAATGAGGGGTAACTGTACCTGAATAAAAGGGAAAACGTCACACTGTCTCGCTTACTGATGGTTTATTTATTCAATACACTGTTTCACTCTTAACCTTCAATCACAGTTCCATATATACAGAGATACTGGGTAGATTTTTCAATCGAAGGACCACAAATATTCGATCAAATGGTGAATGGAACACCTTCGGAAAACACATAGTCATTCAGATAATTAGGTTTCTAATCGTTTATTAGAAAATCTATCAAATATTACACTGATGAAAGTGTAGAGAAAGACAAAAGGTAAACAGGAGCAAAATTACCAATATTTAGCACAAATGTAAATCTTAGTATTTGATCATACATTAAAAGAGAACCTAAACAACTTGTTCAACGTGCTGAACACAAGTTGACACACTTGTCATACAGTCAGATCTGCAGAGGATTATTTAACAAGGGTGAACCTACATTCATTTATTTTAAACAAACTACTGCTAAACCAAGCGAACAGATTCATCATCTGAGTGCATTTATCATTCAGCGTGAGAAGAGGAAAAAATATTTGGCGGAATGCTGAGTCTAGTTCATGGGAAAATCAAGATGTGTGCCACCTGTATGTGCGCTTCAACAAGCCTTCTGAGTTAAAACAAAAATACGTTGGATATTCTACAAACTCTCAAACTAATTACATGGCTTTGACAGTTAACTGATCAGATCTACTATCATGCTGTGTAAAGTCGTGGATGGTCCTCTCCTGCCTTTGCCTACCTGCACCAGCTCATACTCAGCTGAATCCGCCTGTTGCTGCTGCTGATCATTTCTAGTTAACAGAGGCTTTGCTCTTCTGTAGTTTCCTGAAAATGTTTCTCTCTGGCATGGGGCAGAAAAACACTAACCTTCACATTTTTTGCCCATAAAAATGAATGACACAAGTTCAACACCTCCTGTTATTGTACAATACATGTTCTATTTTTCATCTCCATATAAGAGATTTATATATTCCTAGATTTGTTTTTCTTAAAATGTTGTTTTTTATATATACAGAATTCTGGAAATTCAAAACATTCCCATAAACTGTGTGCTTGAATCTCTGAACAGTCTGTTTGCTTAGTTTATCAGTCTGTGTGTACAGTTTATTAATCCACACTTATTAATAGTTTGCACAGATTTCCATGCCAAAATCTTCTACCACCCTGCACTGGTGCATACCAAGTATCTACAGTTACACAAGTAGTACTCAGTTTCATACAACTTTGATCTTATTTTCATACTTTTGGCGATCATTTCTATCGTCTCATCGTTTTCTTGTGCAGTGAGGGATTATTTGTGAAATTTCAGGTGCGCTCACTTTCAGTTTGACCTCTAAATAAAGTTTAGATCATATTGTTGGCTTGATTGCAACCTGTCTGACTGGTTGTGTTTTTGCCCAGTCACACTTTGTTGTAGCAATGTTGTCATATTCTCAGCAATTTCTTTAGAGTGTAAAATTATATTATAACCAATAGAAATGATGGCCAAAACTACAAAGTAAGACCCAAGTTGTACTAAACCAGAACATGTCTATAACAAGACAGCAAAAAGAACCATGTTTTGATTCCTGGATCACTGTTCACATGTTATCCCTGTTTAAATGTGTTTCCACCCACTGTCCAAGTGAGTTGGACTGAAGGCTCTGTTGGGATCGGCTCCAGCTCACAGTGACCCTGAACAAGAGTAAGTGGTTAAGCAAAATGAAGTATTAAACTATATTAAATTAATAAATTAATTACACTCACTTTAGCTTTACATCTCTTTCTTCTCTGTACTGTTAGCAGACGTGTCCTGTAAGGAGACAAAACATGAAACTGTTGCAGATTAACTCAGCGACCTGATAATGTGGTTCCTTCGTGTCATTCAGTGTGGGGATTATTTCCCCATAGGGAGTGATTATGCCACCCAGTTGGCTGTTAATGTACAGTTAAGGTGTCATGTAGAGACAGGGAGTTAATTGTCATGTTCCTCAATTTAGTTACAAAAGCTTGATTTTGATCATGGTTAACATTGGCCTTGGCTCATAAACTGTTATCATCACCTCTTATATTAAAGCACACTGCAATCTCATATTCTGAATGGTACATTCAAGTCAACACTACTGAGATTTCTCTTCACCGATTCAAGGATGCTTTTAGCTGGCCAAAAACACACATTTTATAAATGCTTTAAAATCCTGTCAAAATAATTGTATAATGAGTTTCACTTCATTTTGAATAACTTTCACCCTTTCATTTTCAGGGTAATCAGCACTTATTTTAAAATGGTCCTCAAGCCAGCCAGCTTTCTAAGATATAGAAATTATTCATAAGAGCAAAAATACTCTTCCAGTCACCCTAAATGAAATACAATATGGGATCATTAACATACTAGGGGGGCCCAGGGCAAAAATGAGTTGCTGGGTCCCCGTTCCTCCCAATGTGTACAGTTTTTCTATGCTACAACACTAGCTGGCCCCAGATTTGCTTTGTGGTCATTTGATAAAACACATCACTTTCTAAATATACAACATAAGCATGATTCTGAAATAGCTACAGGTCTTTGATTGAGTTGAAAATTTGATGTTGAGGCCCCTCTTGAGTGGGGCCTCAACATCAGGTAATAAAACAGAACCCACCTTAAGGTCCTTTTCATGTGAGTTGATATTGTCAAATTCTCAATTAAATTAGCACAATCCAGTTGTTGGCACCCATGAACCTGGAACTATCAGGGCCCCGGGAGTTTCACATGTTGAGTAAAATATATCCCAGCAAAAAGTGTAAACTGACCATTGTACCTAACTTGCAATGCTTTGGGGATTGTTCAAAAATACCAAGGTTAAAGGAATAGTTTGACATTTTGGGAAATACACTAATTTGGTTTCTAGCCAGGAGTTAGATGACAAGATTGATACCACTTGGTAAATATGAAGCTACAGCCAGCAGCAGGTTAGCTTAGCATAAAGACTGGGCACAGGGGGAAACAGCTAGCCTGGCTTTGTCCACAGGTAAAGAAAATCCAGCACATCTAAAGCTCAATAATTAACATATTATATCTTGTTTGTTTAATCTGTACAACTAAAGTGTAAGAACAACAGGTTATGGTTTTATGGGGGAATATGTGTCAGACTAGTTCTTGGGCAGGCGCAGTGATTCCCAACCAACTTGAACCCCAAGGGGGTAAGTGGAAAATTGTGAAGGTCAGACAATTTGAAAAAATAGAAATTATGATTTGATAATATAACCACATATTTGTGTTTAGGAGAAAAATCAACACAAAAGTAAGATTACAAATTTGTCTTCATAGTTACTGTCACAATAACATGCCTGAATGGCTTGTAAGTTGATTAAGACTGCAGAGAGACTAGTTGGAAAGAAGACAACAAAAAGCTCAAAGTAAAGATACTGTAAATGGTTGAAACAACCAGTTTCTGTCACTCCAAATGGCAGTAGTACAAATGCAAACTTGGCCAAAACTACTAAGAAATACCACTGAGCAATACCATAAAGCTATCCCTTCAAAGGGATCAAAGGGGAATGATAAAGGGGTACAGTGGGAGTATGTAGGACAAAAAAGGTTGGGAACCACTGAGATAAGTTGCCAGTGTACTCCATCAGAAGTGTTTGTTGGCTTTGGAAACTCCTCCTCCCACACATTTCTGAATTCGGATTGGGGGGAGCTTTGTCCAATCATTTCTGTGCCAGGATTTGAGCTTCTCTCTTTACACAACTACTTCTGTCACTTTTCATGTGAACAACTGAGTACATCACTATGAATGTCTTCTGGGAGAGACTGCCTGAATATGTGCTCTGTTACCATATTTAAAGAATATCATCTTTCCCCATTTCTATAACAGACATTTGGAACAGCTAAAAACACATTTGATTTTCTGACAAGGTCAGATAACACGTCATACGAACTACTTATTTTTAAGCATAAACCAAACCTTTATAAGGTTGCCAGGCAACCAGCGCAGACTCCAGGAAGTCATAAAACCAAAACGTTGTTTTTACATTAATCCAGATTTTTTACAGATGAAACAAACAAGATACAACGTGCAAATTAGTGAACTTTAGACATGCTGGTTGACAGATTTTATTTACCCTAAGCTAGGCTAACCAGCTGCTGTCTGTAGCCTCATATTCACTGCATAGACATATGAGTGGTACCAATCTTCTCATCTAACTCAGCTAGAAATCTAAAATGTCAAACTATTCATACAATTTTGAAACACTACAGTTGTAAAGTTCCAGGGCAGTTTTTACTTGGGCTGCCATCTTAAGAGGGAACTTTAGACTCATATTTAATCTAACTTTTCTTAGCAAGAAAATGCAAACTACAGTATTTAATTGGATCCTAGAAGAAATCTGCTTTATCACAATGGTACAAGAAATTTTATTTCTTCCAACAGAAACATTTGGTGGCAAGATTAATACAGTAATGAGAATCATGTGTTTCTTATATGGTCTTGGCTTAAAATACACCCTCAAATTCAGCTAGAACCGTCTCTCCCAGCAAATTCAAAAAATGCGTGAGGGAACAACACCTGTAGGAGGCATGGCCTCGTGGCTAAAGAGTGTGTGGGTCAGGGGACACATGGAGACTGACTGACACTGACTAGAGTCTTTTTTTATATAAATTTCTCGATGTAGACAGGTCCCAACCGGTTGACTCTATGTCAGCATCGGCCTCGCAGGTTCAGGGCTGATTTAAAACAGCAGATGGCGTGTTGAGCCATTTACAACTCTCAAAATGCAGATTTTTATCAATTTGGGAAGAAATGTCAATATTAACAGCAGCGTTGATGTGTTTCATCACAGTGCAGTCATATTTAGTTTACAGCTCAAAAAACATGTTTAAATGTGCAGTACCTCCTTTAAGCATTGTTATAATTTTATTATTGATAAAAACTGCTGAAACAAAACAGATACCGTAAGAAATAAGCTTCTTTATTCAATCACAGTTACTGAAAAAGAAACTCCAACTATTTGCTAATGTAGAAAACAGAGACTTGTACTCTCTCATTTCACTCAGCACATACAGTATGATGTCTCCACTGAGGTGGGGCAGGGACACACAGAAATCTAACCATCAGTACAAACACATACATATCTAAACCATCACATCCTGCACACACAACAATGACTTAAAATAATCTCTTAAACGTGCATTGACTAACAGAACTGCATCTGAGAACTATCAGTGAAGTGAAAAACTGAAGAGGGCAAATATAAAATATATGGCAAATTTCAATTTAAGATCCAGATTAAAATCTCAGGTAAAGGAAAGGGATCTTCATAGTGGCCAACAGTCAAAACATTACAAAGTGGGTAATGTAATGTTTAGAGGACTGGTCATGATATAAAGTCCAAGAACAAAAAAGAAAATGACATTGTCTTAACAATGGCACAATATAACACAATATGTTGGCAGTGTTTTGTTTAACTTGTGCCATTCCATAAACCGTCTCTTGCTACATCTCTACTACCACACAATAATTCAAGGTTTGAAAAAATAAAAACATTTTTGCAGTTTAGCTACCAACAAGCAGCACATCATTAGCAAAGACACAAAAAAAGATTTCAACAGCCAGCTTTGGATGTCTGTTGTAGACTTCTTCTTACCACCTAAAAAACCTTTGAGGAAAGTAAAAAGACAGATAGCTGGGAATTTTATTTTAATTAACAAAGTTTTACACCAGTCAGTAAAATCCAACTGTCCAGCAGCACACTGCTGCTTACAAAATGGAAACTGCTTTACACTAATTATAGCCTGGCGTAATAGATTCCACAGAAACTTATAATTATTACAGTTGTAATTAGTGCCAATTAGAAAAAAATAATGTATTCATGCAGTAAAACAAATGTAAATTATTTGTGGCTGGGCGATGCAGAAACACAAACACTTGTATGTTGTAATATTTAAAACACAAAAAGGAACAATTTAAAGACAGTGCTGTTAAAGAACAGTGTTTTTCATCACAAAATGCTCCAAAAGGTATTCTGAAATTACACGTCTTTGCTTTCGGGATCAAAAAATTGATTACTGTGGCATTCATGAAAAGTCTTGCTTGACACTTATTTTACACATATCCTTCACAATGTTTTTAGAGACAGGGTTTAAAACTGTAGTTCTTAGTAAACATTAGAAATACGAGGGATCTATAACATGAGAAAGTAATATGGCATGAATGATGATTGGCTGAAAATATGTGGAAAAAGTAGCATTGGTTTTGGCTAGGTTCTGCAAGTAACGGTGTATGTAATTAAACAATTGGTAGATAAACTAAGCCACACCGGTATCACACACACAGTAGACATTGGACAAGTCAGAAAACATAAAAAAAATCTGCTATTCTAAAATCTTTCTTGCTCTCCACATAAATCTATATTGCATACTGTAAAAGGTAAGGAATCAGTGTTTTGACTAATACTAAAAAAACATGTTATATATTATTTTGCACATAAATAAATCTGCTGATTTAAATTCTGGTATTTTCAGTAGCAACATGGTTTTAGCGCTTTCTTTCAGAAGTACAGGAAATATACTTTCCATTCATTAACGGCTGTTGCCATGGAGTTCTGACCCTGTGGTTCAAGTCTTTTGCAGTTAATCCAGAAGTTTGTTCCTTGTTCTCTGTGCTGGCCAAAAACACATCACTGTGCAAGAGTTCAACAGCCTTGTCTAGGATTGTAGAGATATGCCATATCACATTTGCCAGCCCCCACTGGACAAACTGTAATCAAACAGTCCACTGTTACAATTTGATTGTCTGGAACAAGCATGACTCAATTTTTGTGTAAAACTGCACCGCAACAAACCGGCAAGGTGTTTGTACTAGGTCCTGCATGTAAGAACATCTGCAAAAGGGCCAAGGAGGTTCTTGTTGAAGATACACCTGACCCACACTAGGTAGGTGGTGAAGGGCTTAATGTTCTCTGAAAAAGTGTAGTTCTGCTGGGGAAGGATATAAGGCATGTAGGTGTTCTCTCCCTGCTCCTGGATCCACACTTCGTACTTCACCTCTCTCACCTTTAGGTATTTCAGATTCCACGGGATCTGCCAGGAGACTGTGAGTTTAGCCTCATTAGTGGTTTGTACTGAGGTCTGACACTGGGGTTCTCTGACCCGACCCGGGTGGACTGTGCTGGCCGGCTTTGACTTCTTCAGGCTGGGCTTTGTCTTCATGCCCTCTTTGAGCACTTCCAGGAAGGAAGGGATGTCCACCAAAGTGTCCTGGTAGATCCGGAAGAGCCACTCTGGGTTGCGGCAGCACAAGTGCCTGGGGACATCTTTGCTTGCCAGTATTCGCTCTTGCTCCTCCTTCTCCAAGTGAACAATGCCCCCTTGTTCCCAGGGTCTGTCTGGGTGGGTGATGGTGTTCTCCTCCTTAGTGTTCCTCCAGGAGACATAGTGAAGGTCCATGCCTGGAAGCGAGGCAAGGGTTTTATATGGGGTGTACTGCTCTGGGTTAACAGCAAAAGGGAACAGCTCCACCACAGCAGCTCCTCTGGGGAGGAAGAGTGAGGTGATAAGCTGAGCTCCATGCATACTGACTAACATGGAAGCACCGCTGATCACCTGAACGATACTGGGGAAGGACTGTTCCTCTAGGGATACCGTGACCACTCTCATCTGGAACTCCTGGGCCAGCGCCATGATTAGCTCTGCTTCATTCAGTATCAGCCTCGTTGATGAACGACTAAACACAACAATGTATTCATCCTTCTTCTCTTTGTCCTTCTCATCTTCAACACTCCCTCCATCCTTCTCCACTTCCTCCACCCGTGTGAGGTTCATTTTCTCCATCAGAGACCTGGCAAACTGCCGGATCTCATTTCCTGAGACCAACATGTTGGCTTTAGGCCCCTGTGGCTGGACAAAACCGTACTGGTACCAGGTGGTCATTTTGGACAAGCCAACGTAAGATTTTGTAAAACACATGAGCTTGCCAAAGTTTCTAAGCTGTTCTTTGAGCAGTGGTTGCTTACTGCTGAGAAGTCGGTAGAGGTCAAAGTGTGGGCCTTCACCCCAGCCCTCCATAAAAACCAAACGAGCCTCATCATCGAAGTCTGAATACTGTTTCATAGTATAGAAGGCTGGAAGCAGGTCATCATGGAATACATGCATTAAGTTGTCTGGATTAAACCGGTTTAGGATCAGGGTCACATCTGGTACAAACACAGGCTTGGGCATAAACTTTAAAGTAGCAGCTGGGAGCTCTAAAAAGTTGAAGTACTGGGTGTTGTGATCCTCTACTGAGGACAAGTCCAGCAGGGCAGGTTGGAAACGCCTAGACCCCAGGTTAGGCAACATGACAGAGGAATTGGAGTGGAAAAACACAAATTCCTCTGCCTCGGAGCAGTAGCAGAGGTAGTCAAAGCGGCAGATGCGGTCGGTGTGCATCTTGCCAGTGCAGACCATTTGGGTGCCGTGTTCCTGAAGAGCCTGCAGGGCAACATGGTAGTCAATGTGGGCCTGCGAGAGCTCCTGGGACTGCCGTGTCATGTGTAGCTCTTCCTCCAGAAGGGCAGCATGCTCACTCAGCTTGGAATACTTCCAAAGCAGAGCTGCAACTACAGAGACCAGCAGCCCGTTAAGGAGTGCTCCAATGCTCATCCTGCAGCCTGCCACTGAAGCCCGCATCACTGCTGCTGCTGAGGACCCACCTCCCAACTCCAACTGGCCTCCAGCCGCAGAAGGAGGCGACGAGACATCCGCCGCCAGGCAACGACTTAGGAAAGGGAGAAGAGGAGGCAAAAGAGGATGGAGCAGGGGTTGACCACAGGGGGAAAGGGGGAGGATAGGACAAGGTAGGTGAGGAGAAAGTAAGGAAAAGAAGAAGAAAGGACATAAGTTTAAGAACTTACTAATCATAAAGCCAACCTTAAAACACAACAAAAAGTCTGAATTAATCTGATCTGATTACCAGTGCAGTAGACACAAAAGAGCACGGATATAATTAACAAATCAATAGTCAAGCCTATATTGCTGCAGTGCTCTTTATGTAAGTGATACAATCCAGTGATTCATCAGAGCAGGTTTCAGCTCTCACCTTTGGGAATAGTGGTTGTTTACCTTGGCGAACAGATGAGACATATTCCTAACCTTACATCCCCTGCCACCCTCCCTGGATATGTCAAGACAAATTACACTGTGAGGAGGCACAGAGAAAAAAACAGGAGTATGGCTCTCAACCCTACTCATCTGCATACTGCGAGAACAAGTGAGTCATTGAGAGACTCTAAATCAAACCAACAGTTAACTGCAAACACGAGGCAACTAGCATGCTAAATACCCATCTGAGGGCTAGCTTAACTACCGTAGAACAAAGGTTTCACATGAATGAATTACTTGCCATTTTTATTCTTCACTTTTCCAAGTGCATGAGGTGCACATTAACATGCACCAACACACACTGCTGAGAGGTGGGAGAGGGGTGATTTCAAGTCTGTGCTTTGGTATGACATCCAGTATCATGTGACAAAATGGGATTTAGAGAGAAACTCTTCACTTCTCTGAAACTGGCCTTCTGGCAGAAAGTAAACTAAATCAGGTCTAAACCAAGACAGGAGTCTAGATGAACACACACACTGCACAAATTCATACAAGTAGACGTGAACAACACGGTGGCACAAGACTAGACCAGCAACATGTCGATAAACTTGTTTGTTTCTTTCTGCCTGACTCTCTTTTGGGTCAGTAAAATTCCGTAACTCACTATATTTCTATTTCAGCTCTAACCTTTTCCTAACACTCCCCTTTATCTTGTACACTGTTTCATTCTATTCCCAGTTACTGTCTTACACGATTTGCAGTGCACTTATGCTTTTTTGTTCCTTTGTTGAAGCACTCTCACTTTCGGCTCCTCCTTTTCTTGCGTGTTGTCTGCAGGAGCCGAGCAGAGTCCCTGGGCTATTTTTGACATCCCAGCGAGTACAATATGTCACTGGCAACAGGGTCACTCTTTGTGATCAAACTCAGTAAATACACACAGGCACAATATGGGCAGCAATGCAGCTATGTCCAGGTGCTCCAGAGAAGAGAGGACAATGTCAACTGAAAAGACACAATCTTAAAATGCATAAAAAGATAGTAAGTCTTACTGCTGAACACTGAAATATCCAACGATGTATTGTCTAATTTAGGATTAAAACAACATTATTATTTGTAACATATTTATAACAGTTATCAAATCCAGCAGTTTGAATCTTAAATGTGACTTTCTTTATAATTTAAAGTGAATTGAATGTTTGAGTAGCCATCACTTGACTGTGGTATGTAGATTGGGGCTTGTGACGTGGCCCAGAAAATTGCCAAGGTTTGTTCTTGCTCATAAAAATGCAACAGTCTAATTCACTAACCACC
Source organism: Maccullochella peelii (assembly GCA_002120245.1). Lineage (NCBI taxonomy): Eukaryota > Metazoa > Chordata > Actinopteri > Centrarchiformes > Percichthyidae > Maccullochella > Maccullochella peelii. Next base: position 25,232 of record LKNJ01003838.1, on the reverse strand, counting down.
CACAATGGTAATTTGCATGCTCAAAATATAGAAATGACCACGATAGAGACTTAATGTGCTTTTAATCCTAATTATGTATCCTAATGGATACATTATGTCTATGTGAGATGCATGCTGTGTTGTACTGCAGGGAGAATGGTCATAGAAAAGATGGGAAATTTTAAAGATGAAGACAATGATGTCTAGGCTGGTGAAAGACAGCAGATAACAGCAGCATAACTCTGCTGAACAGAAAATGGATTAATCTTTTTCTCTCCTAAATAATGACACCAAAAGGGTTTTAGGGCTATGGAACTAGGAGACATGTCTAACTAGTTAGGCTTTATCAACAAAAAATAACTCTTAACAAAGAAACAACAGATGTTGACACCCAAAACCAAGTCGTGTCTTCAAGATGGAGAACGCAACTTAGAGAAAAGGCTGTAGCTGAAAAAGATTTTCCTGCAGCTAATTGTTGGGGTAAGTCTTTTGATTTGGTAGTTTAGAGCATTTGAAAGATACTGGAGGCTCGTCAGTGCTGACTCATTAGCCACTGATGCAAAACAGCTGGAGAGAGATGCCAGAAGAGCAACAGTAGAGATGTTGAGTTGTACCATACTAATTTAATGCCAGGAGGGGGAAGTGGTTCATTTGTTGTTTTTGAATGCGTATCATTTTGGGAACTTCGACCTCAACCTTGTTAGTCATTATATTCTGAGCTGCCTACATCAAGAGAAGAGCGACCTAGCCAAAGCCAGAAGAGAACTACCAACTGGAATGGCTACTATCGCCAGCAGCCTCATAGGAAGGCATCGTGTCCCGTGGGTGATACAGAGTCCAGTCGTGCGGCTACAGGTAAGTGTTCCCCCGCAGACCAGTGAAACAGAACACACAATCACGAGGGACAAACAGGAACATTCTCACATCCAACTGGTAATGCCTAGGTTAAAGGCAAATAAAGTGGAAGGCCATGTTCTAAAAATTCCTCCAAATAGGCCTTTTTCTTGGAAGTAATTTTGACATATAACAGTAGGAAAAGCACAGGCGTAAATAATACAATGAATGATGGCTGAATGCTTCAGTTTCAAGGTCCTGGTATTGTGCATGCTGGCTCACTGTCACACTGTAATGGCTTACTGAGACATTTGAAACAGAGTCATCGTTAATGTTATTACTAATACCTGTGCTTTTCCTACTGTGACGAGTCAAAATGTCTACTGTGAAGGCCTAAGTTTGTAATTGTATTATCATTACTTTTTTTTTTTTATCTCTGTGCCAGTCTTTCTGTTTGTGGTAGTGCTAACCTGTAGTGCTCAAGGGTTAACATTCATGTCTGCCAAAGTGCCACAGCAAATCTGGGTAAATTTCTATACAGTGGACTAAGGTTGCAACTGAATATTATTTTAATTATCGAGTCATCTGCCCATTATTTTCTCAATTCATTATTATTATTGTTTGGTCTACAAAATGTCAGAAAATTGTGAAAAAATTATTTTTCCAAAGTCTACAATGAGATCCTCAAGTGTCTTGTTTGGTCTAAAACAGCCATACTCAACCAGTGGGCCGTGGCCCAATGGTGGGCCCCAGAGCGCCATCCAGTGGGCCGCGGAGGCAGTGGTACTGCCAAATGGTTAGATTAAATAAAAAAATGTTTTTTGGTAATTTACAAAGCTAGTTATTTTTATATCTAAATGTGCTTAAGAATTCACACAAATGAAAAATGGCAAATGAAAATGCAGAATTTCAATGACCAGTTACGTTTGAATATCACCAGCCAATCACGATACATCATCAGGTTGAGACAAACGTGTTTTGCCTGTTAGCCAGCCAACATTCCCTCGGATGCAGTGACACAAAATGGATC
>LKNJ01003838.1:0-23334 GCA_002120245.1 Maccullochella peelii | reverse complement strand
TGAGCCTGAATACATTTGGATGCATAATGGCAGGCAGTGATGCTGAGCTGAAAGCACAGTGTGTTGATTGTCGTGAAATCCTGTCAAATGAGGCGCTAAAACCATCGAAGCTCCAGAGATAACACAAACAACACAAAGCACTTGGGGTGTTATGGTTTTTTTTCTCATTTATTTGGGAAGGTGGTCCTCGGAAATGTTTTAACAATCAGAAGTGGGCCTTAAGTTACAAAAGGTTGAGAACCCCTGGTCTAAAACATAAAGATATTCAGTTTACTATGATATAAAGGAGAGAGAAGCAGTTAATCCTCACATTCGAGAAGCTGGAAACAGAGAATGTCTGGCATTACAGCGCTTTGGGAACCGTTTCAACGGTTGAAAAGCGCTATATAAGTAAAAGTCCATTTACCATTACCATTCAACTAATCGAACTATTGACTAATCGCTGCAGCTATACACTGGACCTGGTCAAGCTTTCAAGATTTGAAAACAACTGTAGGAAAGGTCAGAGGGATGGGGACTGCTTTTGATCTCCTTTCAAATTAGGCATACTAAATACAAAAAAACAGACCAAAACCCCCCCCAAAAAACTATTATTTTTTGTTTTGCATGACAGGTACAGACAGACCAGGCACATAGCTGCATGCAACTGACTGTGTTATTTTACAAGTGTCCTTGGCATGACCATGGCTTCTATTTTTTTATTTTTTTATTTTATTTTATTTTATTTTTTTTACATAGCCTGAACTGTAGGCCATTCTTGACAGAATGATGACTGGAGGCAAAAGTCCATAGCCATGTTTCTGACCCTGACATCTCCTTTGACCTTACTGGGAAAACTGCCTTGAGATAGGAAACTCAGTACGGTTATATTGGTTTGCTATTGTTACATAAAAAATGCAGCAAATGCAAACAGCAAGGAGAAAATCCACTGTTCATATGCAAATAACCTCACCACTACCAAGATTTGTCTTCACTTCCTTCAAAAAACACTCACTGCATAATAAGCCCATGAAGAAAGCCCATGACAAATAATTTCCCATGATAAAATGTCATGGACAGCAGATGTGAATCAAAGCACCTCAATACTGTATATGGTGGTATCGCCTTGATGCTGACGCAGCAGCCAAAATAAAGTGAAATGAAGTGTGAAGAGGAAGCTGCTAGTGAGGCTAGGACAAGGACAAGGGCAGCGTGAGGCTAACAGTGCCAGCAGTGCTGCTTAATCCCTCTCACTGCACACTGGCTCCCACAGGGACGCATGTGAATGCCCTCTGCAATTTGCCCGAGCCAAGCAACCGAAAGCTTCAAAATGTCAAAGCCACTGCAAGACACCACAGCACGTACAAAACACCCTCATTTGCATCACCACATTTATCAGGCTACAAACAAAGACCTGCACACTGTGAGCTGTTTCTAGTTCTGGTCAGGATATTTAAAACATGCAGTTTTAAAACCAAGCAAAAGGAAGCCTAAAACATGAGGGCACTGAATCTGGGGTCTCTGTGTGTGTATGTGTAGTCATTTAAACTGACCTTGAAGACAAGTGGCTTTTGTATCTCATGAACGAGCGAGCCAAGATACTGCCCAAGAATAAAAACATATAAATTAGGAAAAGGTCATGGCCGTTCCAAATATAATCAAATGTTAGATGAGATTCATCTCCTGAGTTATGCTAACACTGAGGAATGGTCTCATATCCATATTCTATTTCTGAGTCTGTATGCTATTAAGCAACCCAATGATCCAGATCTCTCCAGTCTGATGCTTCCTCCATCTGAACTAAGCAAATTCTCCTCTGAGCTCCTAGAATGTCTCCAGAGGTCACCCACTACCACATCCTGTGTGATACAGGTCTACTAAACCTTTAACTCGATTCATGAGACTGTTGTTACAGCTTAATCTCTTATCATCACCATTCAGAGAATTTTGCAGCTGTATTTCCACACACCTTACTGCTAAACCACATAATTAAATGGAACTTCATCATAATACCAAATGATCCACGACTTTCACTTAATACAGGGCAATATGGTTGAAATCAATAACTTTATGTTAATAAAAATATTTTTCCAATATTGATATCAGTATCAAAAAAATTACAAAACAAAACATTCCACGATCAATCATCTAGTCCACTTCCTCAATACATATGCAGTTCTTGTTGCGCAGTGCGTTTGTTACTCTACCGCGAAGGGTTAGGCTTACTCTACCTTCCCCAACGCAAGTATTACAAAACCCAGTCAGTTCATCTTAAAATTTAACAGCACAGTTTTTAAGAAAATGAACTTATTCAGATATTTTCCAAGGAAAAGAAAAGCACACAAGGTAGGTAAACAGGGCAGGTATTTAGTTAGCTCGACTATATGTCATTGTTCATCATATCTAGACAGGCAAAATGATGTAGCCTAAATTAACGTGACTGCATAGGTGCAGTTAGGCTGTGGATGTGCTAACTTAGCTCGTTAAAAAAAACTTAGTTATTACTGTCACTGAAAAATAACTATTACCACCACTAGGGGCTGGGGCCTTTATTTACCTCAACTGCAAAGGGTACAAGGCCTTTATTTGAAGCACGTTTATATTAGAGGTAAGCCTTTATTTCTAATTCCCTCTGTTAGATAAGTATATTTGGTCATTTTAGTATGAAGCACCCTTCTTTTCTGATCTGCTTATTTGCCCAGTTAAATTTTTATTACAGCATTATGCTGTTAATACAAACTCAACACTTCCTGTATCCATTTCAAATTAAAAGCCCTGTAGCATTTCAGTGGACAGAATCCCTTCATTTCCAAACAAGGCTTTTATTGTGAAACATTTGCAGGAACGTGTTTTGGAAAATTTAGTGACTTGCACAGTTCCCATACAGTACTTCAAGTGTAGCTATATGTAACACCCAATTCCATAGGTAGAATAGAATTTCAGTATTCAGTTGGATGCTGGAACAAATGCCAAGGTTCGACTGCTAGAGCAGGATGGATGATTAATGAGACAGCATGTTTGAATGTCCAGTAACCACTGTTTTATAGATTTGGAGAAAGAGATGTGATGTTCCTTAGTTCTGTGGGTATAGTGTCCCAGGTATGTGCTTCTCAATAGGAAAAGGCTGACTGCCCAAAGGTACTTTATCTATATGGTATTTTACAATTCCCTCTGATAGTAGCTCTGGTAGATGAGTTTTGATTTTGTTCAAAGGGAAATTTTGCCACGTTTTATTTGGCTCAATCAGTGTTGATGGTAAATGTAGTCAATTGAAGCAATAAATTCTTCAGCACGTGCTATATTGAACAACGTAGCTATATCGTTACCTTCAGGGCATGTCTATCAAGTACGTTTACATACAGCAGCAACACACACACACACACCGGCAAGGAGCAGAACGGGCTTCCGTATAACAACAAAGCTAACGCTAGCTAAGCTAGTCCTGCAGTATAAAGTTTCACAAAAAGCAACGTGAAAAAACAGTTACCAGCATCAAACCTATTACTCTTGTTATTCAGTTGGCTTCAAATGAGGGTTAACATTCACACAGTTTCTCTTGACTGTCCCTCAATATTACAACATTATAGTGATGTTACGTTCGCGAACGATCCAAAGTAAGTCATACTTTAAAAGTAGCCTACAAAATGTTTGAAAACACAGGCCTACTTGCATTTACCATGCCGGTCATTTTAGTACTTAATCTACTATATATTAAGGGGTGAAAAATGGCTCAGCTTTTATCAATTTCTGTGATAGCTTTCCACTGCTGTACTGTTGTATTTTTCCAGTTGCCAAATATCTTAGTGTTGAGACCACTTTCATTTCTGGCGTTATAGTGTTATTGTGTTGGGCGGGAGATGTAAGTGCATCTCTAACGAGATCGACCACAAACATTATCCCCGCACAAAGAACTCCATAGTAATCTGACAGACGCACAGCACTGACATGATATCACCTTTGTTATGGCTAACATATCAGCAAACAATTGTCTACATTCACATCCACCCTCAGAAATGGAACAACATTATCATCCAATGGAAACCTTATTAATGTACTGTTAGTTCAACATTCACTTTTAGCTCTGGTCTGGTCTACACACCGCTCCTGAGAAAAACATCTGGCCCATTCTCTGCTAGATTTCTAACTTCATTCACCATGTGCTCGTCCAACTGTGTCTGCCATTTGGTGCTGCGCAGGTAGTGTACATTTGGTTTAGCAGAGCTTTTTATCAGAAAGCCCGCTGCTGTAAATTTCCCCCAAATCCAAAGCAATCACATAAAAGAGGCTAAAAAGCTCTGTAGAGCTGCAGAATTGGTTATAATTCTCTGTGTTTATCACTATGAGTGACCACTTTCACATTAATATTAATGTAAAAATATGTATTAATACAGCTTTACAGCCATCCTTGATTAAAGCATGCAAAACCTTGCTTAATGATGCTTGGTGCACTTCTGTACTGAAATAAACTATCTCATGTCATGATCCAGATCTAATATTTCTAAAGACACAGCAGCCTCAGTTGTAGAACAACAGCTGTGTGAGCCAGTAACAACACTGCTCTCAGCCCCCTGTTAGCCTAGTTACATCAACATTTGACTTTGTACTGACTATCATTTTCTTACAGGCATATAATTCCAAGAGATTTAATATGCAAATGTTGGGGGTAGTCAAAGACTCAGTATGATGAAATTTGTGCACTAGTTTTGACATAAATTTTCTTAACATTAAAATAAAAATTCAAAACCAGAGCTGAGCACACTCCACTGCACACCACTGTGCCTCACACACTGGTTGATCTGAGAATCACCATAGGCTACCAGGAAAGTTAGAAAACACACAACCTTTTTGTGCTACAGCACTTCTGCAGTTGGATTTCTCTGCCCAACAAACCTTGAGGCAGTCCGCCTGCATCTATAATACTTTTCCTCCAGCTGCCTGAAAGTATGCATGAAATAGCATACATACATACATGCAGCAATGTTGAAAATATATTTTCTGAGTGAGACATGATTTTGTAGCAAAACTATTTTGAGTGTGGGCATAAAGGCATATTCAGTTTCTTCTAGAGCCTTAAAGTAAAATTAAGGACAACACAGGTGTTTTTGGTCTGAATTGTAAAACAGTTTAAACATGCATGGATTCATGTATGCTTGAGGTATGAGGTATGGCAAATTGATGCTAGAAAATGCAAAAACAGGTCAACCCTGTCATTTTCATAAAATCAACCTCTTATTGGTTTAAATCGGAGTTACATACTGACACTACATAATTGCATCATTAGAACAATACTGAAAGAGTATTGCTTTCATTAGACATTTGCTCATGACAGCCTAGTCCCTCCTGCATCCAGTTCCACATCACTAGAAACCAGTGCAAGTTAGTTCTCAAAACTCAAAAATGGAAATGGAAAATGGAAAGTATTGTTGTTTTAAAGCATACTCAAATCTACAGCAAAACTCCATTTTGATAACTCAAAGGACTCCTTTTTTCCTGTCTGGCAAGGCTCAATAGGAATCTGTTTGGGACAGGTGTCATTTCCAAGACATGGTTGATGTACAAAAGGCACGAGATATCCTTTGCTGACGCACCAACATGAACCCTTTCTAATCCTGACTGGACAAACACACTACTGTCTACCCTGCCATTAATGTTTGCTTCAGATTTTCAAACTGGAAAAACATGGTGACCATTCTTAAAATGCCAAACGTTTCCTACACCATCCAATGAAATCAGTGTAGAATAAATCTGAGGTGAAATAAAGAACATGTTTAAGGTGAGGAAAAGGTCAGACTTGAAGCATAATTCAGCTAATTATTATGTCATGCTTCATTCATTCATTCATCTGAAAGCTGAATTTAGTTAGTCAAGAAATTTGAGTCATGTCATCATATAAACACTCCCTATAGTTTGATGACAGGTATGGCTTCCAGTTGCTGGGCTCAGTCAATTCTCAGCGGATGTTTTCCAGACCAAATCAGACCATAAAAGATTATGGTTGGTTTTGCAAGGCTATTCTGTATGTCCTCATGCCTATAAATTAACCCTACTGTGGGTTTCCTCACCGTCTGCCAGTAATTATTGTCAGAGCAGTGCATGCTACCACTTGCACAAGCTGCTTTCAGATAGCAAGTGTTTACCGCTGCCACCGCCGTTGTTTCCACAGTGGCAGCCGGCAATGTAAGGTGAAAGACCCAGGGAATGCAACGCAACGCAAGGTGAAGTACGGCCCTATTCATTTTCTATGGGTCAAGAAAATCATTTGTCAAACATTGTGAGGAAGCATGCGGGGAGTGACCAGCAACACGAAAAAACAGAGGGCTTGAAAGTTTGTATGTCCCTTGATTACAGATAAAAACAAAAAAGTGCTACTTGGCACAAAGTCACATAAATTGTTGGAGAAAGTTGTATGTTGCTTATTTACAAAATTTTTTGTTAATGAGCATCTACTCCTTAGCTTGGAAGCGCCGACACACCCACAGCTACAAGCAAGAAGTGGCAGAGGAGGTGTCGCACAATTTGTTTATTTCCAGTGGCTCTTCACCACTACTGAGCTACAATACCTTCCTTTGATTTAGTCTATCTGGCTATTTTTTAAATAAAGGTCTTGGAGTAACATTATCTTTAAAGTTTGATTATATGATCTGGACCAAGAAATAATGTTTATGCTATCAGTTAGCTAAACCTGCTATATTAATTGTGTCATATGCTAACCATTCCCTTTTTAGTAATAATAAATAATATCTTATTATATCTGTATTATCTACAGAAACGCTCCCTATTAAGCCATGTGATGAGATTGCAGTAGATAAATAGCAGCAACGTGTAGAAGATGGTTGTTATAGGGTCAGAGGTAGCCTATCGCCTCAGAGGTAGAGTTGCACCCTGCTGACGAATATGTTAAAAATACAAAAACCACCAACATCACTGGGCAGTGGATGTAGCAGTATAGCAGCTTCGTGTGAAAGCACCTTTTAGGGTCATGATTTAGCCGCACATGTACATCAGAGTAAATTTCTCTCAAGTGTGTGCTTTCCTTTGGACTTCAGGAGTACACTAAGTCCACTGACGTGGAACTGTCATGTCTTCTTGACCATTTCATTCCTAATCATCTTTAATAAAATCACTTCAAGACCACCACACCCCCTCATAAATTGTCACCGCTCTCTCAGCACTGCCTTCACGGCTGACACTGAAGCTCCGGCTTCCCCAGTGTTACTGGTTATCATATCTGTTTGCTCTGGAGATGATAAGCACCCCAGTGATGTGGTGGAAGGTGGCGCGGGGCAGCCTGAAGAGTCTAATGCATTTTAATGAGAATCCTGGAAAGCAAAAGCTAAGGGGGCTGTGGGAAGGGAGTGGCAGCAGTAGCCCTGCGCTGTGGCAGCTCATTCCAGTGTTCATCATTCCTTGCAACTCACCGCCCCCCTCTTTGGAGTAAATCTTCCCTCTTTCTCTACATTTCTTCCCCTTTCAAATCACCTCAGAGAGCCTCAACATGCCTCTTCAAAAATAGGAATTAAAAAAGAAAAGACGAACATCAACTATATCACTTTAGTCCTTTTTTATTCCTCCTTCTACCTGCTTTTCTTTCCCTTTGGCCACTTGATTGCTGATCTCTTCTGGCTGTGATGATGTGTCCTTATTCATTGTCATCCTTATTCCTGGACCAAATGTGGCCTGTCAGGTTAGATCAAGCTGCTCGGAGCTCAGTGTGGCACTAGGGAGAATTAATGGCCCAGCAGCCATTATCTGGCTGTACAAAGACAAGTCTCATAGCCTTTCTCTCACTTTGCATCTCTTTCTTAAACACGTTTGGGCAGAAAGGCGCACACACACAAACACACACACGTTCTGTTACATAAATGCAGTGCAATGCCATCCAGTCTCGTGGTGAAAAATAGGCTTGCTGCTTCATAATGACTAGCAGTGACTGTCAGAAAATGCCCCTGGTCTGTGTATGACACATCCCATGTCTGACTACTCTTCTATTCCAAACTGAGACTGATTGCTCGCTTGATTGATAGCCTGCTACTTAAAAACATTTTCATCCTTCTCTATATCATTTCGCTAGCAGCAACCCACTATGCCCTCTGAAATACAGCAGATATAAGACCAAGACTGTAGACAACATTGTGCTGTCTCTGACACAAGAGAACAGAGGCTGATGTGGACCATCTGCAGACTGTGTGTGTGGAAGTATGGAAGTGTGGAAGTGACAGACAGACAAAGAAGAACAAAGTGAGAAGGACATCCTCTGAAAACACCGCAGCACAGCACTTCAGCACTGCCCCAGGACAACAGGCAATATTCCAAAAAAGGGACAAAAATAGAATACCAAGGCTGGATGTACTCTTGAAGATATCTGCAAGTGCACATGCTCTTAAGTTGCTGCTCACGTCCATTTTGAAACTCTGGTAGCCTAAGAACTCGTAAGGATTTGCATCTTTTAAAAGTTTGTGTAGGACAGTGTCAGGTGCAAAAACTATTGCTGAGGGCTTAAAGGGCTGATATATTCCAAAATGGATGTGGATACAGAACACACACTGTTTATAACACATTCTGTCCCCAAATGTTTGTCTGCGCGTAGAGTCCCATGTCTGCACAGACCATAATGAGACTGAGAGCGTAGCGACTCCAGTCCACATGGTGGCGGTAATGCACCTTTAAACTGGTTTGCCAATCGCCAATAAACACTAAAGAAGAAGAAGCAGAGCGTGAAGCGGCACCACAATCAGCAGGGCAACTGACACATTGTGTTTTTATTTCTCACAACAACCATTCAAATTTTCTTCTTCTAAACAACACCCATACGTTGGGTGACTTGCGTCAAGCACGAAGGCTCCGCAGGTTGCTGCGGCACTTGGTCGTGCACCTCCGAATTTTTGTAACTAGGTGACACGCCCTGAGTGTTTCATTTCAACATGGACGGCTTCAAAGCTGGACTGGCTGAGCAGGTACGCCTTTACAAGCACTTCTTGAAAGACCACAGGGACAGCCAAATGATTCTGAACTCATGGAGAGAGATTGCCACCATATTTAATAAATAAAGACAGTTAAATTCCTCCTCAACAACATCAAGCTCTGAGTGAGTGTTGCCATGTTGGTTCATGACGATGTTGCAGTAACACTTCACTGCTTCACAGCTCTGAATCTTGGAGGTCTTAATTGAAACCGTTTAAGGTTATAACCCTGTTATCATATGCTTAAAAGTTTAACTTCTCAACAACTTTTCTCATCAGCTGTCTGTCATTTACATGCAACAACAGCCAAGCTACCTGCTAGCTACGGTAAGGCCTAAATCGTTTATGCACAGAAACACTTGCCACTCTGTTGGTCTTTTATGGACAGCAAAAAGATACAGCCGACTAATTATTTTTTTGAACAAACACACACCCTCAAGACCTGGTGGATGCGGTAATTTGGTTTTACAAATACTGAGGTAATAATGGAGCTGGGCACAAGATTAAAAAAAAGACAAAAAATCCCAATGACTGATTAGAAATGTTGCTCCCAAGACAAAACCAAGAAAGAATCCCAGGCTAATATAAAGGACATGAAATCAACAGAGAGGCAAATTAAATTCTAAGCTTCAAAACTAGAACCTGATGTATCTTATCATATATTCTATTGTAATATTTGTGATATTTCTTTTCGCTTAACCCAGTGACATCCAGTCTGCCTCTATCACTCCCCTTTTGGTAGTTTTAAGCAGAAAATGGAAATACTTCAAATCTTGGGCATCGATTTATACGCTTTCCCCTCAAACTTTGCCTGATATATTTGGTATCTTTGGTATCACCACTAGAATTTAGAATCAAGTTCACAGAACTTGGGTTTGAACAAACTTTGGCTGCACAGTATGGTTTTGCAATGACTGACACACCAGTTTTGAGGAGGTTAAAATGGATAACCAAGTTACACAAAATAATTATTACCACCTTTACAGGTGAATCTGAATACACTTTCTTATCTGGATGAAAGCCTCTGGCAATCCTTGTCCCTGACATCTCAGGCAGGCCAAATAAAATATTAAGTCAGTTAGAAACCTGAATCTTTAGACAGTGCCAGTGCCCAAAAGCTTGCAAACCATTTCACTGGTTCATTACTTTGACTCCAACCTACATAATTCATTATGTTGTGTGACAATCAGAGAATTCAGTTAACTTTATGGGTTTTGAATTTCTTTGAAAAACAACTGATTCTTTTGTTAAAGTCTAAACTAGATTTAAGGGTAGAGTCAAGTGTCTACACATTTGTGAATCTGCATAGGTCTTATGCACATAGACGTCTATCCTCATTCAGGACTCTCATCCACTGTGTGGGAGACAGTTCCCACAGACAAGCTTATGGAACTGGCTGTGCACTGCTCTTTATCGCAGGTGGGGAAGTTAACCAGATGTACATTTGCCAAACAAACCACTTAGTCTTCATCCTTGAAGTCTTTTCTCTAGTAAAACTGAAATAATAATGTTTCCGATAAAACATAAATCTCACCTTTGCATTGCTTGTCTGAGTAAGTTTTCTCGTGCACCATCTTCTTCGCCTCATTGTGGCGCAATAAGCTGTAATTAGCACATTACTGCACCCCGAGGCCAGACGGCCACAGTAACAAGGGGCAAAAATGAACCCATTCCACACTTGAAAACAAACTTTGACAAGCGACACAATAATAGTAGACATCTAACAGCAAAAAGCACTCACATGTGCTCCAGAAGGTACTACATTTACCAACCAAAATATAGAGAAAAAAAACAAGAAAACATGGAACAGGACATCAATTTTGAAACTCGGAATATAAAACAAAAAGCCACTTGTTGCATTGTAGACTTTCACATAGAAACAAACACAGCCCAGAATGACAACAGCCTGTTATAAGATGCAGGTCTTTTAGTTTCATATTGAGGCCATTGAGCCAGAAATCCTGCCTTGCATTTGTCTGACACACAGGACTGAAGATTTGAGGCACATACTCATCAGCTCCTCCATGAGCCTCTCGAACTACGACCACCTAGAAAGGCCTTTTACATTATAAATCCCCCTGTAGAGATGTTTATTTGCACCTTTGCAGAAGTATGTTTTGAGATTTACCCTATTGCATCTATTTTCCAACAACGTGCTGAACCCCATACTGTGTATGAGTGCATCCGCTGTGCCACTTTTGAAAAGCCATGCAAGTCAATTCTGCTCAACAGTTAGGGGATGTGGAAATACATGAATATCAGTATTTTAGAGACAAGACTGCAAGCATATTTTCCCCTTGAAAATGCAAGAGTATTCACAGAGGGTGATCCAAACTCATCTTTTCCTGCACAAGTCAGCGTTTCAGTTTTGTGAAAAGTTGCAAAGAATGACTTTGAATTATTCCCAAAGACAAGTGCAGAAATGCAGATCAAAGTGACAGAATAATGGGGAGAGCTCCGAGTCTGTAACGCAAGACCCTGTTGAACGTCTCCACTCATTTCAGACATAAAAGAGAGCAGGGAAAACAAAAGAAACCAACACATTATATCAAATGGTATGTGGTGATGTAATCAAGATGTGATGAGATTTTACATTAACTCACAGCTAATACTTCCTAAACTGTGCCAGTGCAGCCAATCAAAATCTATAATCCAGTATATTAGAAACAACAAGATACATATGCTAATTGACCTAGTATGACTATGCAACAGCATGTAAAACATGTCTTTTTCAATTTTGGGGTCAAGACCCATATTTCAGTGGCAGGGGGATTAAAATAAACTGCATGAATATTAACTGAAATATTCTAATTAGAGGATATTTCAGGGTGTTTTTCATAACTCTAGATCTTATTTGAGTCAGAGAACCCTCTGAAGAATATAACAAACTCCAGGGACATGAAATAACATCTCGTCTGGGAGATGATGAACCATAAACACCACACAAGCAACATTATGGTACTTTCATTTTCAACATACTTGGATTGAGTGAAGCAGGTGTATCCACTAAAACTCAATTTACCCATCTTTTTAATTTGTGGATTGGAGTTTAACTACATTGTTTAAAGCAAACATCCACAGCATACATAGTGGTTACTATTGTCAAATTAATGAATATAACAAAGGGGTGTATTGTGGGATAAATTCTGACTTATGAAGAAAACTGTGCATATTAATGATGTTTGCCTTAAATGGTCACTGACTAGAGGTCAGCTTTAACCCACCCTATTACTAATCAGTGCCTGCAGCTACAGTGCAAAAACACTTTCTTGTCTGAGGTTGTTCTGAATATGATTGAAAATGGTTTACTAAACTATATTAAAAATTATTATTATGTATTCAAATCCATTCAAAATATATATTTTGACACTGGAAATACAGGTTCTTCCCAGCTGCACTTGACAAATACTCATTCATTCATTTAATCATAAAGTATACTTTAAATGATTTTTTTTAGAGGTGTATGATATTAACAGCACTTAACAAGTCAAATAACATACACATTAACTGGATAACTAATTTTCTAGCCACGGTTCAATATTTTCATGCACACATCCATAAGCATATCTTCTATAACTATAACTGTATGCCAGCTGGAAGCCTCTTTTTTTACAAGGTAGCAGCCGGACACACTCATCACCTGCAAAGGCAAAGCCCTGTGACAGTCAGGCGGAAAGAATTTTATCGATACAACCCCTTTGTGTTCCACATAAACAAATAAAAACCATTATCTGTACAGTAAATCTTACCTCAGGTCTCAGAAAAATGTTGCTTTTGTCTTTGGAGACAGTTGACAGGTTAGCTCATTGAGGCAGCATCAGCGCCTCAGTATGTTGCAGAGACGGTCCTGAACAGGAACACAAGCCATGTAGTGGAAATGGAAATAAGAATATTGGCGGATACTGGGACTATTAATAAAAACAACGGCGTGTTCAGTCATTAGGTTCCCCGAGACACAGCCGGGGCTTTTTGGTGTTGTTTACGAGCTAGCCTAGCTGTCAGAAAGGCAGAGAGAGAGAGCAGCTGCCTGGATACCGACTTTACTGCTGAGTCCAGTCTCCACCTACCGCCGAGGGAAATCCCGCGCTCAGATCTCGCGATGACACTCGACCTCTCTAATTGACACATGAGAACACACAATTCTCACATGAGAAATTGATAATTATTGCTTCCTGTGCATATTGATCTGATACCGTCGTAAAAGAAGCATTGAGATCGTTTATTTAAGTAAATGTAGCAATACCACAATCTAAAAAATACTACTTTAAAAGTTTACCTAAGTTTATCTATGTTTGTATTATCAGCAAAATGTACTTAAAAGTATCAAAACCCACTCTTTATGCAGACAGAATTACTACTGTCAGTTATATAATAATAATAATCCAGTAACATTATATATATATTAAAAAGTAATACATAAATATTTAAATAAATAATATATTAAATATATCTGTAGCATTAACTACACCTGTAAAATAAATATAGTGGAGCAAAAATGAAACATTTCCATCTGAAAAGTGGAAATAAGTAGAAATAAATGACTGAAATACCTGGAAGTACCTCAGAATTATACTTAAATACATTATTTGAGTAAATGTACTTAGTTTTCACAAAGACTTTATGAGAAAAAATAGAGAAAAACAGAAAGAAGCAACCAACAACAAAAATAACATAATAATAATAATCACAATAATAATAATAATAATCACACTCATGTACATGAGCGGTTTTCCCTTACTGTGTCAGAAGGATTCAGTTCCTCACATATACAAATAAAACGTCTACAGAAGTGAGAGAGCAGAATTACTGGTCAATGTGAAATGCACTCAAAGACCTCAATAAACTGAAGCTTCATCTGCAAACTTGAATCAAGATGTTAAACATGGCAGTGTAGTTTGCTATCAAAACACCTTGGAATTTTAAAACACCTCGGCATTGAAAGGAGATTCAGACATATTTAAGAGAAAGATTTTGTCACCACAGTCCTTTTTCACAGCAGACATTTTGACTTGTCTCAGTCGGAAAAGTTCCGTTCTAAGTGTCTCAGTAAGCCATGACCAGTGAGCCAGCAAGCACAATACCAGGACCCTGAAACTAAAGCAGCTAAATGGAATTCAGCCTCCATTGATTTTAATAATTACACATGTGTTTTTCCTACTGTGACATGTGAAAAAGTCCTGTGCAGTTACCTTTCACCAAGGTGTTGGTTGATGCAGAACAAACTGATGCAGAGAAAAAAAAATCTGAATTCAGTTGCTATTTTAATAATAAAGGATGAAACAGACCAAGCATGTTTGCAGAGTGCAAAATACAATGAAATAAGAAAATGAAAGGGATTGCATATCACTGATACAATGTCATAGTTATGATCAAATTTTACAATGATTTAGGTTCATTATGATACCTTTAAATGACCCCCTTGTGAGTCTTGAATATCCCTTTTTCTGAAGTTCTTAGTGGGCTCAGTGAAGGGAAAATGTGCACAATAAATGTATTAGTCCCAGAATGATTTAGCAAACCCTCATCTACTTTAGATTCCCTCCATCAAACAACCTCCTGTGAATATGAGGAGAAGCAAGTGTATAAGTATACAGTGTGGTGACAAATCAAAGACAAAGCAACACTCCCATCTTGAGTTTGAAAAAAGAACAGCAAGCAATGCTGCCCGTATCATTTTGTATTGCTACGAGTGTGACATAATATCCAAATCCTTACATCTACTTGAAATCTCAGCATGCATAAATATTAAAGGCATGGCCTATAGAGTGAAAGTTCAGGTCACCTTGTCCCTGTCTTTCACAAAACCTCAAAAACCTACAGATGAATGACAAATCAAAGGATAAAAATAACATAAAGTGTGTTAATAAAGTATTGGTCTACAACAAGCTTCCAGAACAACTTTAGTGCTCCTTATAGACTCTCCAAGTCTCTGATCTCTACTGGAGGGATAAACACCATTCCTCTAAAAGATATTCCCAGAAGAGACCACCACCATCAGGATGGAGAATGCTTCATCATAGGATACAGTATTGATTTGCAGTGACCCTTACCTGTGTGGCTTAAACCACCCAAAACGCAACAGAGCCACTTGGCTCCCTCACTCTAGGGGTCAAGCATTCAGGACATATTTGACAAGCTCAGCATATTTAAAGCTGTCACAGGGCACAATAGGATGTTAATTGCTTAATTGTATTATGCAGTGCAACTGTATGGAAGCACCTACATTTGTTATGTTTCTCCAAATATTTAGGTTTTTTTCCATTAATAAACAGGATAAGCACAGATGTAGCTAATGACATTAATTATGGCTGCATTCCAATTATGTGTGAAAATTGACTGATGGCTGCATGGGCATGCCTACAGGGACACTAGCCATTGTTAATGTTATTAATTACACCTGTGCTTTTCCTACTGTAATGAGTTAAAATGTATGCTGTGAAAAAGGCCTATTGGCTACGTCTCTGTATATTTCCATATATTTTCCCACCATAAGTAAATATACATTTGGAAATATATATATATATCTGGGCATTCCCTCACAAAACCTTATTACTTTCTTACATGGCTGTAAGTAAATGTTCACTACTGCAAATACAGTACACAACCTTTAGGGCCAAGTTCAAGGAAAAAAATGATTAAGTTGATACTTTATAAGGTCATGCCAAAAGTGAATGAGCACAAACTGCTGTGAGGAAACACATTACTTTTGTGAGAAAGTGAAACTGAAACAAATATATTGTGAGGGAATACGCCCTGTTGGCAAATCCGAAGTGGGTGCAGGCTGAGATCTCTCAGTATAGCTGAGAACATTTTTGAAAGAGCCCTACTCCTTGTCATTATTTACTAAAAAAAAAAACCCCACTTCTCTATGTGGAAACAACCAGTGATACCTCCAAAATCAGACCACATTTTCTTTGAAGTTACAGTAAGCATCCAAAAAGAAAAGGAACACTCTCAGGTAAGTTAAACAGGCTAAAGGCCAAAACAAATATCTATTGTCCTCACTAGATGTCACTGCACGCCGTTTATTGGGAAGACCAAGCAACACTGACAGGCAATGGATCCATCGCACAAAAACGTAGAATGTGTAAATCTTGTGGTATGGCACTTACATATTTAAGGATGATGAAGTGTTGTCATATGTTGTTGCCTCGTATTAAATTATTGGCTATTTGGCCGACTTATTGGACGTCCTGCTATGCATATCTAAACACACCAATTAAAACCGCTCCCTTTCATTAAGGCCAAACTGCCATACCTTTATCAATTAGATAGCCTACTAATTGTACCGCATATTATTTCTTGTTGTGTAAATAGGATTGTTTCAGCAACCTTTCCCAATCAAAAGACTTTGTTTGACGTCAGAGTCGAATGCGGTTAGTGATGCTGTTATGCTGCCTTCAAGTAGCCCTCGTAAGGACCTGACTCTGAGCTCCCAAACTCCCAAAAAACGCACCTTTTAATCGAACAATAATATCAATAAAAACAAAATAGTCAAATTAAAAAAACTTTTTCGCTCTGAAAAACATTTCAGTCCCCTTTAAGGTAGATTTAAGTAAGAAGTTTGACTGTGTATAGTATGTTTTAATTAATTTATTAAACATTTGTGATGCATATCTTTTGAACAGTGGAAATCATTTTCGAACGTGTATGATGTCTTATGTTAATCCTGACAAATGTCTAATGGTCTGGGAAAACTCGACACTTTTTTCAGCACGTGAAGGTAGCATCACAGCCCCACTGCCTCGGCTGGGAGGATACAACGATTCCGATTAGGGCTGCCGTTGCCAACGATGCAATACCTCGTTTTACTGATGAACCTTAGGCATAGGCACCTTCTGAGTGCCGCGGTTACCTCGAAGAGGCGGTACCATCCTCGTCTTCTTTGATAATTTACGATAAGCTTCAATAGAGAGCACTCGAAGGACCCAAGGTACCCGGTAAAGACTGGACTCGGGGCTTTATGTTTACTGAAGAGAAGCTGGAGAGGTGAGCTGAGCGAGCCGTAGTAACTTTAGCTTGCTACATGCTATGGCTAGCTGTGTGATATTTAAAGCAGCACCTGTGTACCTGTATGACCAGCGCTCTGTTACACGACTAAATGTGTTTGTGTGGAGATTATTGTTGGGTGGGTTTGTGAATTAGCGGGCGGCGTTCTAACGTTAAAGAACGAAAGCAGTTTACGTCAGTCAGCCTGTAAGCTAACGTTGATCAATCAATGAACAACCAGCTAGCCCCTGGTAACGTTAGGCTAACGTTAGTTGTTTGTGTTAACGCTGGGCCCGTTATGCAGCTGATTTCTGGACTAGTCTGTCAAACTCAGCTGTAGTAGCAGATCAGCTGCCTATACATGCGACTATCGGAAGCGTTTTATTATAGTTTTAGGAAAGTTTTACTTGGTTAATTGTAGCAGCACGAGGCAGCACATCAGGATATAGTAGCTAACGTTAGTGAAGCAGCCATCCTGTCACAACAAGCCCTACGCCTCCTCTGAATATTCAGCAAGGTGGGGATTTAAGTATGAAGTTTTTATGCGCTAACGTACAGATTATTTTTGCTATTATTTTTTGTTCAGTGGGCTCAATGGAACCTCTTTCATTCTGTAAATATATCCAAGCATTATTCTGCTCAAGGCGTCACTCTTGAGTAAGGGAGGGGGCAGGTACATTAGTATTGTCTGACAACTATAACAAGGATGTTTAACTGAAACGATTAAGATTTTTTTGGACTCATTTATGTTCAGTTTGATGGTCATCTTTGCCCATGTAATGGAATCAGTCTTTATTGAAACCGTCTAAATTTGTGTCTTATGTCATGTAGGAAGCTGGAGCCATGGGTTTCTCTTTCAGCCTTCGATGAACTGAACTAAGCTGGACCCACACGACTCAGCCAACCTGCTCCTGCCTACAGTGGGGGCTCCCCTATCCCCATCTCCCTCTCCAGCTATGGCAGGCTTCAAGCGGGGCTATGATGGCAAGATCGCTGGTCTGTATGACCTGGACAAGACACTGGGCCGTGGCCACTTTGCCGTAGTCAAGCTGGCGCGCCACGTCTTCACTGGGGAGAAAGTGGCGGTGAAGGTGATCGACAAGACTAAACTGGACACTGTGGCCACAGGCCACCTTTTCCAGGAAGTCCGCTGCATGAAGCTGGTCCAGCACCCCAACATTGTGCGCCTGTATGAAGTGATAGATACTCAGACCAAGCTTTACCTCATCTTGGAGCTAGGCGATGGAGGGGATATGTTTGACTACATCATGAAACATGAGGAGGGTCTGAATGAAGAGCTTGCGAAAAAATATTTTGCCCAGATTGTCCATGCTATCTCCTACTGCCATCGGCTCCATGTGGTGCACAGGGACCTCAAGCCAGAGAATGTGGTGTTCTTTGAGAAACAAGGGCTGGTCAAGCTCACTGACTTTGGATTCAGTAACAAGTTTCAGCCGGGGAAAAAGCTGACAACCAGTTGTGGATCTCTGGCATACTCTGCACCAGAAATACTGCTGGGTGATGAGTATGATGCTCCAGCCGTAGGTATGCAAAACATGTAGGCTGATAAATGATGCTAAAGTAATGAAATGAGTCACACTGTTAATTAAAAAATGGCAAAGAATTACAGTGCAGTACTACCAGACAGGATGTGAGCTAGATCTTGAATTCAGCTCTTTTATGAAAGTCTGGTGCTTTCACACAGGCACACTTATTATTTTATCTTGTATGATCCATTGATTGTTTTAAGTTGGATGGGCCAGGCTCACTGCCTGTGGCACCAGCTCAGTGTCCAGTCCATCTGTTAACTCCCTGACTGCCTAAAAGCATGTCTCTGTGTCAGAGCACAGGCTTTTTGCATCAAACTACACAGGACATCTTTATCAAAGTCATATTAAAACCCAGCTTCAGCATAGTGGTGTAATGAGGTTGGCAATGTGGCTAGCACCTGTTTCACACATTTTTGTCACACCTTGCTGTACCAACTTGACTGTTAGTTTGCTTACAGAGCCTGAACACGTGTTCACCATGGCCTGTTTTGTGTTTGGATAGCCTCAATCCAGAACAGCCATCAATCATGTGCCAGGGCCCTGTGCAACAGAATAAAGAGTTGGACTTGTTTTAAATATCAAGCTGTGTGTTCCAGTAGCAGTATGCTGCTAACATTACTTGACACTGATCATTTTGCAGGCTCTCATAGGCCATGTGCTACAAGGTCAGCTCTACTAGCACTGATGTCCGTGGGTGTCCCATTGCACTAAATTAACTGGCTCATGGATTTTCTATGAGGGTGGACAGAGTGCAGACAGACAGATTGTGTGTCCTTGACTGATATATCTTTCACATCAGGTAGCTTCAATGATGGCAAAAACATGGAACTAAGTCCAGCTTTTGAATTGGATAATGAGATGTGCCCAGTTTGTTTTTCGGCCGGTGTGGGTGTCCATGTGGTGCTAATCCTGAAGGAGTCTGAAACTGGTCTTATGATTGTTTATGTGTGTAGAAAATGCTTTCAAAGGAAGTTCCCCGTTTTTGGTCACGGTTCACGGTAAACTTAAGAGGTGCAGCAGAGGCAATGAGGAAACTGTGGTTACTTTCTCATTGAACTTTACACACACACACACACACACACACACACACACACACACACACACACACAAACAAACCCACGCATACTCACTCATCTTAAGAACTTTGATATGGTTTGTTTTACTCTGGACAGTGAAGGAAGTAGTATATTTCTCTGTAGTACTGCTCTGTGCTGTTTGAGCAATTGTTCAAAATGAATTAAGCTTTACCTTGTATTGGAGCTAGGTGATGGAGGGAATATCATAAAACATGAGGAGAGTCTGAATGCTAGATTGTCTATGTTATGTCTTGCTGCTGTTGGCTGCATTTGGTGCACAGGGACCTGAGGGTCAGTTCATGTTGGGTCCTAACAGAAGCCACGGTTGGTTAAGCTTACTGACCTGTAATATGAGCTGTGATATGATCGGCTATGTAGAACTGGATTCTGCAGTCTCTTGAATGTGAAGTTTTGGTCTTTTGATTAACAGGTTCACATTTAGGGACAGAGACTACAGACATGATTTCATAATACAGGAGAAAATAAAATATTTGTCCCAGGAGAAAAGAGGTGGAACAAATGGGACATTGATTAACAGAAATTCCAAGGTATGATAAATCCTGTAAAGTTCTGACATTTTTTAAATTTATTTTTGGTCTTCAACATGCTGACTTTTTTAAATCAAATTTGAAGTGAGTAGGGGTGGATATCAAATCACTTTTTTGGTGCCAACCAAAATGCACCAAATATCCAACAGGTCTGAGTCCACTGACAGGCATTCTCTTGTCTTGTTTTCATATAAACTAGGGATGAGAGAGACACATCACACATATATTATATTGGGAACGCGCAATACCACAGTGAATGCATCAACAATGAAGGATATCCATCTTCCACAAGCAGCCAAAACCTGTTCTGTCCGTTAAGCTGTTAGCCAAGTATTTAGTGTTGTTGGTCGGCTCAGATTCTGTCTTCTCAGACTGTGTTGAGGGCTGAGATGTATCAGCATTTCTATGAGCCCTGTTTATCAGGTCAGATCTTTCCATCGCTGCTCTGACTGTCACTATTTTTCTGACTGCTGACGAGTTCCTGAAAAACTCTCAAGGTGGAAAGCGTTTTGTGTTACTATAACAACAGGCAACCGTGAATTGTCCTGTCATTAGCTGCGGCGAATTTTTAATATGTTGATTTTGATATTTACTGCTTTTTTCTTCTGTTTTCATATGTTTGAAAAGGGAACATACACAAAATAATGATTTACTATTGAGTGGCTGGTGAATTTGAACTTTTATCTGTCAGTGGCTGGTAGATGTTCTCATTTAAAAAAGTTAATTTCCAACCGTGGTGGTGAAATGTGGCCCGTCCTCAAGGTACCCGAGGAACGACTGGTTTAGGCAACATTTAACATTTGAGAACTGAAACTTCTTTTATTAGATGAAAAAATGGGTTTTGTAGAAGAAATGTGCTAATATTCCTCTAATTAGGATATTGAAAAAGTAATGTTTTTGTTATCAAAACTAATGAATTGGCACTTGTATTGAAAAAGTATCTAAAACTGAGATATGGTGAGTGCTCATACGTTGGAAAATACAATTGTGGTGTACACTCAATCCCCCAATTAAATTTATTCAAAATGACTTTTTAACAGCAGTTGCCTTCACCAGGGAAAAAGGGTGGACATCATAAAAGGCCAATACTTGCCATCTTGATCACATGTTGATCACCGTGGACGAAAACCTTTGTTTATCTTCTCTGCTTTTATACAGCTCAGTGTCTGTGTGCTCTAAATTAGAGTTCTAACTAAATGTTAAGTAAAAAAGTAAAAGTAAAAGACCAAATATGCATTTTAAAAAAAGTTAAAATCACCAGTCATATTGTCAGCGTCGCTGTCCTGTCCGCGGTACCTTCATGGACATATTGTAATGTAAACATGGGCCATATTCCTTATATTATTAGCCCAGTGTATGATATCACACAGTGATATTGTAAATAAAGG
Source organism: Maccullochella peelii (assembly GCA_002120245.1). Lineage (NCBI taxonomy): Eukaryota > Metazoa > Chordata > Actinopteri > Centrarchiformes > Percichthyidae > Maccullochella > Maccullochella peelii. The sequence goes on along the minus strand of LKNJ01003838.1, from coordinate 1,844 downwards.
CAGGAGTGGCTGAACAAAGTGAAGTGATCTTCATTGTGACAGAAAAATGTATTTTCTTAATTCTTGACAAACATACCCTCAGATCATCTGAAGACCAGGAGTCATCAGTTATCTTGTGCTGTTCTTCCCGCTGTTAAACTGTATTCCAGTGCAACTACAGATGCTGCAGGGAATGTTTATGAACATCATTTTTAATATCCAGAGCATCTAGTCCAAAGTGTACTCCTTAGTGTGTTGAGCTCTTATGTAGCTGCATAATATACCCTTTCCATTCTATGAATTCGTAGTGTACCACCATCTGCACTGGTTGTGCTAAGCTGTTTGCCACGGTGCACTCAGAATTATTGATAGTCACTGTCCATATGCAGCTCAATATACTTTATTGTGCTGAGCAAGGCTGTTTAGTGGGCTCAACAATCAGTGCTCTCTGCCAGGTGGGTGTTGTGTATAATGCACTGATAGTAATTGCATAGGTACTACTTTTGACTGTGCTATACAGCCATAGCCCTCTGCAGATGTTGTGTTGAGAGTACTTGGAGCCATTGATGGCCATTCTCTGTGTTTTTTGTCTGTGCTCTTTTGTGCACCACGGTGCAGTTTAGTCAAGTGTTGCAGTGGCTGTTGTGGGGCTTATGATGCTGTGGTCTGAGCCATTATCCTTGTGTGTTTGTTGCTCTGAAAATAAGTGTAATGAGGTGAAAGTGCTTATTGTTTGCACATGTGCAACCCGGGCCACAGAGAGGTTCACTTTGGTTTTCTAGTGGCCATCCCTGGGGAGGGAAGTCCTTTTAATCTCCTAGACTTACTTGGAGCCAAAACAGGTATGTGTTTTTAGTTAAACATAAGATAATCTATATAACTGAGAACCACATGCCTTGTCTTTGCATTTCTTTTTTATATAAATTATGGTGGAAGCAGGATCAAGTGCAGTGCAATCAATGACAATTAGCAGTTTCATTACAGAGGGTGATGTCTTACCTTGATGTACCAACTGATAGTGGAGATGGGCTGAAGCTTGTATTAAGAGGTTCAACATGTTGTGCTCCAGGCACTCTTTAGCTGACGGAAAGTCCTTGACTTACAAAAGCCTGTCTACAAGTCGCCATTGATGGCCCATGTCAACGTATCGCCTGCTCTGTGTGCCTTTGCCCTGGGGAGCTGTTTGGCAGGCCTTGGCGTTTGCACCACGAGGGCATTAGAACCATAGATTTTAAACAGTAGATGTGACGTGTCATAATGAATTGCCATTCTGGGATGGAACCATACGGCAGCCATCTTACCTGGGACCAGTTTTAAACTTGCTGTAATTGGAACCTATGGTGAAACAGGTTTATGTTGTCTTGTCTTTATAATCCTTATATATTTCTACCAATACAGTTTTTTTTATTGACAGTAATGAGTGTAAGACAACTGTGCCTCTTCAGAATGAAAAATAAAGATTCTGGTAGAAATGTGATTATTATAGCTCCAAGAGAACAAATCATGTTTTCAATCGTGAAGATAATCTCATAATTGTGCATTTATATTGCATACAATGATTTTATTCAATTTTGCCTGAATTTAATATGTAAGAACTCTCTTTGGTATTCTGAATGTCTATTACATTAAGCAATATCTTTTATGTGGAAATCCTAAATAGATTCAGTATTATGGCCTATACTGGCAGGCAGTTACAATCAGAAACACCCCTACTGTAATATATTAATATATTTATTAATGTCATAAATTGTACATAAGGCAAAGATATATTTCTCTCTCTCGCACACACAGGGTTTATTTTTGATAAGAGGAGAGGTGGGAGAGCCATGCCAACTGTAAATGAGGAGTTATTTTTGTTGATAAAG
>LKNJ01003837.1:0-29653 GCA_002120245.1 Maccullochella peelii | reverse complement strand
TTTTTTTTTTTTTTTTTTTTGTTTTGTATAATTGAAAAGGATCTCTTCAGCTGCTAATAACTCAGACTATTTACTAACTTGTGGAACCTGCAGAATTTGCTGGTTCTTTCCTTTTTTCTAAGTTCATTTTAGCATTTTTTTAAAAAGACTGTATTCCATGTAGCAATGCTCCATCTTACCAAGCAGAACACTCTGAAACGACATTAACAAGACTGGTTTGTTTGCTAGAGTACAGGATTATTAATGGTTACCACAACCACTTGGAGACACTAAATTTGGATGCAGAGTGTGCATGACTCGGGCTGTTTGGTGCCTCAGAGTGAGCACACTGAGGCTATCAGTAATGCCAAGGCTGGAAAAACGGGGATGTGTGCGGATGAGAAGGCAAGACTAGAGACTGAATTAGGCAGAGCCCGACTGTTTACAACCTCTCCAAAGACAGCAGCAGGGACCTCTGCTCCCGAGTCGCTGCCAAACAACTGGCGCTGCATTTCCAGAAACCTATTTCACACGTTTGACAACTAGTGTTGTTGAATGATTGAATGAATGAATGAATGAATAGCATGAAATGTGTTATTTTTATATAACAGGGAAAATTGAAAAAGAAACAATAAAATTCTATATAATATATATAATTTATTGCTGTTCTATTTCAGTAACCCCTTTCCATTGTTCCAGAAAAATAAAAATAAAAACTTTTAACTGTTAAGTGTTACTGTTTAAATTATAGAAGACAATTTGTGCAAACAGAATTAAGCTTGACTGACTTTCACTTAAGAAGGCTGTGGTTTATTTCTTGACGTAACCTCTCTCATACTGTACAAGGAGAGGTGTGTCTAAAAGGGCAAAAACATACAACAACACACAACGTCCTCTGAGTGCCATAAACATTTTGAATGAATGAATGAATCTTTGCAAATATCCAGCGGACCCTTTAAATTCTACTGATTTCATCCTGGAGCTACATATGGTGGTGTGACGTTTCCCTTCTATTACCCTTTTTTTAACAGTTCGTCATTTGTAGCTGGGCTATATTAATGTCACTAGCATGATACCTACCATTCATGTCTAATGGTATTCTGCCTCCCCGTTGTTGCTGTTGAAGAAGAAAAACCTCTACTACCTTCTAGCCATGTGGTGCTAAATAGCATTAACGTCTAATGTCTTATATTGGCAACCTTACTCACTGACATACTACTGCTGAAGGTGCACAATACAGTACTCGTGCTCATACCTGCTTGTGGCCACAAAAAAAGTTCCAAGAAACCAAGTGCTCGACCTAGCCACATTCTCAGGAGATGTCATAATGTAGTTTGTAATGTCCTTTGATTTGATGACTGACAAGAACCTAATTCTGACCATTTGTCTTGATTTCCTGAATGTCAACGGGTTAAAGAGTCTTGCCATTTAAATTGTTTTGCCCACAGCAGACCATTAACATACAGTAATCGTTGCATGTGTCCATTATGTGCTTTTGGTTGAAAGGGAACTGAATGAGATGAACTTGTGTTTTAATCTGCTACACAGTCCTATCAGTGATGTTTTTCTTTACAGAATGGGGGATTGTTTTATACAATTAAAAAAAGAAATTCTTGAATGTTTTCAAAAGATGCTGCCTGTCTAGCAATCTATGACCGTGGACTGTTCTTAACGTTTGCATACACTTAAAAAGAAAATAACTATTCATTTTCGTTCTTTTATGTGGACTAATGTGTATGCAAGGTGAAAAGTGTCCTCAGATGGTGCTTTGTACAGTAATAAGATATTGTTCATATATGTGGATCAAACAACCTGTAATTTATCTTTAACTTAAGTAGAAGAAGATTTTCTTGAAATGAAAAGAGGAATTGCACACAAACAGAATGAGGTCGTCATGTGTATTTAATGGTGACTTCTGTAACAGATATTCATTCGCCTTTTTAAGTCCAGTGCACAAGCTGATCGCCCTACTGTGTGTTCCTACACTACATCGCTCAGCATTGCCCCGTAGCTGCCTCTCATTGAAGAACTGAACTTTTTATTAAATAAGTCAAAGTTGAGAGATGCCGCTCTTGTTTTTGTTTTTTTGTTTTTAAATAGCATGATCCACTAGCAGGACTATATCTCTCATAGTTGACTGATGCAATTTGATGTATGTTAACACTATCATTTTGTAAGAGTATTTTATTTTTGTGTGTAATTAGTTCTAATTAAACTTGCCTTTGTCTAACAATGTAAGGCCTTGTACAAAAGATATGTCCTGTCCTTTTTCTGTTTTAGTAATTTCAAATGTCACAAAGAAGAAAGCGTTTTAAGATTAATTATTGTAATGCTACTTAGAATAGAGGTGTGCTTAAACTGGCTCTTTGGTACAGCAATTATTCAAATGAGATCAATTTACCAGGGGCTTACTAGTACCCTACTGGCTGAGAATAAATGTGTGGGATGCAAAGACTCTGGGTTTACATGTGAATGGCACATGTCCCCAACCACCCACTGTGTACTCACTGATGCCACTCTGGATTAAAACTTCTAGCAGATGGCTCAGAGGGGGGCAGGGAAAGGTGTCAAGAAGATTTTTTATATAGATATGCAACTTAATCATATTACAAACAGGTCTTGAAATTTTTCTACACAGACTCGAAAGAGGATAGAAGATTAGACTTCATCTGTATAATAATGGTTCACATTTTGATGCTTCCCTGTAATCCATATCAAGAATAACTGTCAAAACAAAAAAGAATTGTACAACATACCATGTACAACACAAACAAATGTGCAGTCCTGCAATTATGAAAGGCAAAATGCTTTTAAAAATTCAATTGGTGAATAAACCTTATTCTCACTGGATACTTGGTCCACCTTTGAGCTCAGAGGTAGCCTACGTGACCTCTGTTTATTTTCCTGTGGACGAAAGCTGCTTTCTGCCACACTTATCAACTCATCAATATACCAGTTTTATACCAACAATCTGTAATAATTAAACAAAGTATTAAACACTCAACAATTGCTTGTCCACTTATTCCAACAGAAGTTACGTGAAACTCCATCACACAGGTCACATTGGGTCTAACTGAAAAATAAAGAGGAGAGAAAAAAAGTAGTCTCTTTCATGTTTGGGTTGGTCCCGATGACGTCGCTTACCGTAATAGATCGGAAGCGTCACAGCCGGGTTACCCGTTTCTGTCTCGTACATATTCATCCGCCAACTCTGTTGTAGTCATTAGATACAATGTATTAAAAAGGCTTTTCATGGCAGCATTTTTAAGTGTAAGAGAAAGGCTCTACATAAACAATGGTTGTGTGTGAATTTCAATAAACCTTACTTATGTTCTTTTGTCTGCTCTTTACCTAAGTTTATAACGAATACAGACGTATTTACAGTAATTACAATTACAGTAGTTACAGTGAAATTAAAACACAGTTTCAGTGTTCTGCAATGTGTAAATGTTGTCAATAGATACCATGGATGAATAAAGGAGGTCGAGAAGCTGAAGTTGAGAACCGTATCGCGGATGAATACATCGGAAGAGGGACTTCCTCTTGCCATATAAACCGGGCCTCATTTTCACTTTACCGGCACTTCAGCACTACTGCCGGTCGGGTTTTAAGACGGCAGTTAAATCACAGTGAAGCATATTTATCTTTTTTTATTTATACAAATCACTTACAGAATGCCTGGATATTCCGACAGAGACCGTGGCAGAGACAGAGATAGAGGGTAAGTACATGTTGTCGTGTTTTAGACGAGTTTTGCCCTCGTGTAATTCGTAGAAATGGCCGACAAGACTTATAACCAAGAAAAATTATCAAATTGACTAAAAATGTTTACGTTTTAATAGGAAATAGCCCAAATGTACTCTGTTTATAAATGAGAACATACCAATTACAAAAGCAGGCAGTTGGCCGGCTTTATTTATCCACACAAGGCCCAGACCGGTGAACGGAGCCCGTTGTCTTTGGCTCAAGGCCTAACGTTAGTTTGGCCTCGTGCCCCGGCACAGCGGCTTTTCGTTAGCTTCAGGGTAGCTTAACGTTAGCTAGCGGCGTTACATTTCACCAGCACAGGAAGTTCTTATTCATAAACCCGAAAGTGGATATATCTGGACTATTATTAAATACACTTTTCTCACGATAAAGTTAATTCGTGCTCGATGTCCACTCTATAGCTAACATGTAATGTGTATTGCGCGGAGTAGTGTTGCTAAGGCAGCTGGCTAGTCGGCTTTTCGCCATGTGGCAGCGTGAATGCGGATACAAAATGCCGGCTGTTTTTCCATTGTTCCTCTGCTGGTTGGAAAGTATATGGCAGCTGTATAATGTCACAGAATGACGCAGTTAATACGGGCCTATGTTGGGTTTTAAACTGCTGTTGTCGTCAGCGTAAATGATGTGACTGGGCCCAACTTGACTTTGTACATTTATTTCCAGCTATGGCGGTGGTCCTCCTCGCTTTGGTGGCAACCGTGGTGGGGGTGGAGGGAAGTTCGGCAATCCCGGTGAACGGCTGCGGAAGAAACAATGGAACCTGGACGAGCTCCCGAAGTTTGAGAAAAACTTCTATCAACAGCATCCAGACGTTGCCCGGAGGTCTCTGGTATGTAACGCTAGTCCGCATGGTCCTCGGCATGTTATGCAACACTGCTAGAAATGTGCTCCCTCTTGCACGTGTTGCAGTTAGGTAATCGGCAATGATCACTGAACTTATGTTGCTTCATTCTTATCTTGCAGCAAGAAGTCGAACAATACAGAAGGGCCAAAACGATTACATTTAAGGGGAGAGACTGCCCAAATCCTATTGCAAAGTTCCATGAGGCCAGCTTCCCATGTAAGTTTAAAACAATTTGGTGAAACAATATATTAACAAAGAAGTTAAGTGCATCTCAATTAATTGTTCCATTTTCTCCAGCTTATGTCATGGATGTGATCAACAAACAGAACTGGTCTGAACCAACACCCATCCAGGCTCAGGGCTGGCCCCTGGCTCTTAGTGGCAAGGATATGGTCGGCATTGCGCAGACCGGCTCTGGCAAAACGCTTTCTGTAAGTTGCATGTTCAACAAATACTGCATTGATCTGTGCTGACGAGTCAGACCAGTGAGGATATTATTACGCTTGTCTAGCTCATGGAAGTGACTGTTACATGTGTTTGCTCTGTAGTATTTGTTGCCTGCCATTGTGCACATCAACCACCAGCCTTTCCTGGAACGTGGAGACGGTCCCATAGTAAGTAGTTGTAACGCACTGTCATTGATTTACATGCCTTTTATCGCCGAAATTGTTTTAGCACTCTGATGTTGAAATGTGGCCAGAAATTAGCTTCCTGAAATGTATCTCATTTCAACACTGGGAACAAAGCATGTAGCCATCTGTTTACTAACTTGTACTAAAAAGCCATAATTTCCCTTTGACAGTGCTTGGTGCTAGCCCCGACCCGTGAGCTGGCACAGCAGGTGCAACAGGTGGCTGCAGAATATGGCAGAGCTTCTCGCCTCAAGTCCACCTGTATCTATGGTGGAGCACCCAAGGGACCCCAGATCCGTGACCTGGAAAGAGGTATTGTAACACCACCCCACCCCCAAATGCTTAAAATTGTCGTTTTCAAGAGTTCTCACAATTACTATCATCTCATTAAAGGTGTGGAGATCTGCATTGCCACCCCAGGAAGGCTCATTGACTTCCTCGAGGCAGGAAAGACGAACCTCCGTAGGTGCACTTACCTTGTGCTGGATGAGGCTGACAGAATGCTGGACATGGGCTTTGAGCCACAGATTAGGAAAATAGTTGACCAAATCAGAGTAAGTTTTTGGTTCACTTAGACGGCCATTAACACATCTGCGGAAGTTAAATGCCTTCTCACTAGTTACGTATTACTTTAAGGGAAAGTGTTGCTAATTGTTGCACTGTTTTGCAGCCTGACCGTCAGACTCTGATGTGGAGTGCCACTTGGCCCAAAGAGGTTCGCCAGCTGGCAGAGGACTTCCTGAAGGAGTACGTCCAGATCAATGTTGGGGCGCTGCAGCTCAGTGCCAACCACAACATCTTGCAGATAGTGGATGTCTGCAATGATGGAGAGAAGGAGAACAAGTGAGTCATCTTGCGTGGTGTTGAAGCTTTAGGTGATGGGATACACCATTACAGAATTTTACCTTTTTATTTTTTTTAACTAACCGAGTGACTGTTGTGGTTTTGTTTTTTAGACTTCTCCGTCTGCTTGAGGAAATCATGAGTGAGAAGGAGAATAAGACCATCATCTTTGTAGAGACAAAGAGGCGCTGTGATGACCTCACCAGGAGGATGAGAAGGGATGGGTAAGTGACATTAATCTCTCTCTCTCTCTCTCTCTCTCGCTCTCTCGCTCTCTCGCTCTCTCTCTCTCGCTCTCTCGCTCTCTCGCTCTCTCGCTCTCGCTCTCGCTCTCGCTCTCTCTCTCGCTCTCTCTCAGCATGACTGCCTCTGTTATACTGACCATAGTTATGAAGTACTTGGATGGATGAACATTGAAACCTTTGATTGTTTTGTTTTATTTATTTTTTTTTTAGATGGCCAGCTATGGGAATTCATGGCGATAAAAGCCAGCAGGAAAGAGACTGGGTTCTCAATGGTAAGCTTGCGTCACCAATAAATGGTTAATCAGAGCTGTACAATCTACAGGAAATGTTTTTTTTTGTTTGTTTTTTTTAAATCATGTCTGATTCTTCTCAATTTTCTAGAGTTCAAATATGGGAAGGCTCCAATTCTCATTGCCACAGATGTTGCCTCCAGGGGTCTAGGTCAGTATCCTACCTGAACAGTTTTTTACTCTAATGCATTTCAAAAAGAAAGTGTATTTGCTTTCTTTAACTCTTCTGCTTCTTTCTGAGTTTCTCCCCTGACCTGAAGGAGCAGTCTGTGTGGCAGGGCCTTGGCATGACAAGCCCAGGTCTCCAGAGGGGGAAGGAGGATTCTTGGAGGTGTCCTGACTGGCGAGGCACGGGTCTCCCAGTCGTGCAGATATACAGAGGTGACCAGGCCCAAGTGCAGCATAACGCGCTGGCCTGCCTAAAAAGGGGGGCGAGTTGAGGGCTGGCCACAGTTCCTCCCCCACATGCTCATCTGTTTTCTGGCAATGGTTTGGACTGCTTCACACACCCAGGCTCTGTAACTGTCCCAGCTCAAAGCCCAGCTACACTGTCTCCTATTGTCTTGCATGTATGTTTGGGCACTGCGTTGCAAGCCATTTGAGTCATTTGGGAGGTGCTTTCTGTTGTGTAGACTTGTTGTAAAGCATGGGTGGCGTTTATGTTGCAGTTTCCTAAACTTCTGTCGGAAGAGCAGTCTGCCAGATCGATCATACATCACCTCTGTAATGACATGGCTACTGGCGCTTTTGGTGACAGTGGGACATGCTAGTTGGACAAAATCCAAGCTCACACTCCTCCCTCGCCTGCGTTTCAAAGTCATGTCGAGACCTGCCAACGAGAGACATTATGATCAAGTGAACACGGGGTCTGGAAAAATCTTGCCATGCCGAGTCGGGATGCACTGTTTTGTAGGCATCCTGCAAATTGGCCCAGATCTACAGTTTCTTGGCAAGAGACACTACAGTGTGAGCTTTAGAGCAAGCATCTCGTGAGTGCGTGACGAAGGGACCTTGGTTAAGTGTTAGTTCAGGCACACTAGGAGGCAGTAGTGTGCATAGCAGCCCTACTGTGTAGGGACACCTGTGAGTCACTTGACAATATGTGGGGCGTGTGCTGCAATGGGAATCGACTAGTGAATGCATACTCCAAAAAATGGTAAGACTTCTGATCCGTTCTTTTTGAAGGTAGCTTGGCAGTGGTACTGGGGGGAGGGTTTTTGTATTATCCCACTGGATTGGAAGCCAATGGAGTGTGCATTGTTTCTCTTTTCCCACCGTAGTCTCCCCGTGGAGTAAATGTTTGTCTGTAGTCTTGTCTAATGCTAGTCTTCGCAGCCTTGTGGATTTACCAGCCATCCCTACCTCACAACAGTACTAACTTTTTTTTTTTGTTTTTTGATCTGGTTGTTGTGGTGGCGCTGGCGCACATCTTTTTGTGCTGTCCTCCTTTTTCCTTTATGCCACACTGCAACACAATCTTACAGATGTTGAAGACGTGAAATTTGTCATCAACTTTGACTACCCCAACAACTCTGAGGACTATATCCACCGCATTGGCAGAACGGCTCGTAGCCAAAAGACAGGCACGGCTTATACCTTCTTCACTCCAAACAACATGAGGCAGGCGAGTGACCTCATCTCTGTGCTCCGCGAGGCCAACCAGGCTATCAACCCCAAGCTCCTCCAAATGGCGGAAGACAGAGGAGGTAAATCTAATTGGTGAGATACAGAAACTGTGCTTTAAACTGCAGCTGCTTTTTTTTTTTTTTTCTTTTCCTCCTGCTCTCCTTTGTTTGTTCTGAGAAGTGGATGGGTTTACCATAATGAACTTATTTGTATCAACCATATATATGTTTTGTTTTTTCTTGGTAGTTTAAAAAAAAAAGTCTATAGCCATACCTCCTTTTAAAAGTTTGTTTTCCTTTCCAGGTCGTTCAAGGGGAGGCAGAGGTGGTGACTATAGAGATGACCGTCGGGATAGGTATTCCTCTGGAAGGCGTGATTTTGGAAGTTTTAGGGACAGGGATAATGGTAGAGGGTTTGACAACGGACCAAACAAAGCTTTTGGCACAAATTCACAGAATGGCTATGGGGGCAACAACAGCAGTGGCAATGGCTTCAGCGGAGGCAGCTACAATGGTAATGGACAGTCCAACTTTAGTAACAGCCAAACGGGAGCCTTCGGAGGCCAGACCAACTTCCAGGCCCAGCAGTTTGCTCCCAGTAAGGGCGGTGCACAGACTGGAGCGAGTCATCCCCCATTCCCATTCCCCCAGGCACAGGCTCCGCAGCAGCACCCCCCACCTCTGGTGCCCTACCCCATGCCTCCACAGTTCTCTCAGTAAACGCACCATGTACTTGAAAGAAGTAATTTATTGCTTTTGTCTTTTTAGTTCTACACTTAATCCAGAAATTGTTTTTTCTTTTTTTTGTTTTTTTGTTTTTTTTTACACACAACAGGGTTACAAACAACTTCAACCTCCTATCAAGCCTTTTAAGATCTGCAGTGCAGCAATAGTGGTGTTGCACGCTTGTTTTCCCCTTACTATTTAATTTGTTACATTCCTCAGTAATGTTTAGTTATGTTTTGTACTAGGTAATTACAAATGTATTGGTTTTTCATGTGTATCATTGAAAGTGATGAGCTCCGACCTTGGAAGTGCACTGCATGATCTTTCAAATAAAACATAAAAATACACTTCTGGTGTTGTGGTTTATAAACTGTGAAGTGTTGTGAAAGTTGCTATGACAACTATTCTAAGGAAAATAATTATCACTGTACTTGCTTTCCTGTCCAGCAGGTGTCATACAACACAAATGTGCTGGATCAGGCATCCTGTTCAGTTTTCAGTATTGTAACTTTGAACCAGTAGTGTCACTTGAGAGATTTTTTTTTTTTTATATATATATTTAAAAAAAAAAAAAATTGGCAGACAACTGGAGATTGTAGTGTCTTGATGATGCCAAAACGGCTGTAGAAAAAATAGATGTTATACTGACATACACATCTTCCTCTAATACACTCTTCTTTGTGCCCCAGCAGAGGAAAGGGATTGGTAACTTGTTTTCCTCGTGTCTGTCACACTCATTGCATGAAGATGACTTTAGGGGTGGCATAGCTAATCCTTTAATAATGCAGCTTTACAAACATATTTTCATATTGGCCAAAAGTCAAATCACCATATTCCAATTACACCTCGGCTGTTTGGTAGTTAACGCTTTTTGCATAGTTGAGGGCACCTAGTTTGAAAGCTTAATGGAGAAGTCTCCTTCTGCCAGTAGAGGACCAGCAACCTTTTTCTTCTATATTCCAGGAAAAGACTTGGCACTGAACAGTTAATGCATCTAACTAACCAGTAAGTCTTGGGTCTAGATCCAGACTTATGGACCGCCCACCCACCCATGTGTGCCATGTGATCATCTTGGGGTTTGTTGGGATATTTTGCAGGTTAACTATTAATCCACAGTGCTCTGGTTGGTTGAAATCTACACCCAAAGTTAAGCATTTTGTTCATGCTGTAGATGATCTTTTAATAGAAAAAATCTATTAAAAGATCATCTTGTGAGCATTGTGTGATTCCAACAACACATTACATACATAAGTCACTTTAAATAGAGGCTATGTTTTGATTCAAAGTGTGTTTCTTGATTTCACTCTTTTTGTGCCAAGGTTGAGGAGCTTAAGAGGATCTGGGCCCACATGTGTCACAGTAGAACTGCTGCTCCACCTCACCCATGTATATAATCAAAGACTGAAACCTGGTCACAGGTCAGCACCTAGCGATTATAGATTAGATCTCAGTGAACAGTCCCTGCTGCTCAGGAGTGCCAGGGGCGTGTCTGATTTAAATTGCTTTCTACATATTTACAGAACTGTGGCCTGGAAGTATGTGTGGAACGCTCGCTGAGTAAATACTATTGAGCGTTCTTTGTTATATGAGTCAGAATTGCTTTTTCTTTTTCATCCTGATAGTGACACCCACACCATTTGCATAAAAACATGTTAGGCTTGTATGAGCTCTGTCTGTTTTCAGGGGGAAAACTCTTCACATTGTGAAACAAAGTCACAGCGGTTATTTATGATTTATGGTATGTACATTTGATCACAGGTGAACAAACCATGCTTATCTCGGATGGCTTGCACAATGTGGAATTTAAACAGGTGGTCTGTGCTTGATTGAAGTACAGGGGGCAGGGTGGACACAATAACATGAACACCTGTAGGCCTACCATATGATGTAAATCTTGCAAGTAACACCATCTTTGTGAAGCTTAAAAAATATCAGAGAAATCAGCTGTAGTGGATTTGTTAGTTGGAGAGATATTGCATTACATTGCACAAGTGTTTTTGTTGTCGTGTCCAACCCCTCCACACCTTTCATTAAGCCTAGCTTGGACTTTGTGTGATTTTGTAAATATTAACTAGTAGATAGTTTCTATTTCTGAACTTGTCATGGTTTAATATGTACTTTACATTACAATAAATATAAATGGCTCGCTATAAATGCTGACATATTAATGTCAGTTAATTAAGCCTGCAATAACTTATTAACCTAATAGCAACAGAAACAAGTAGAACATAACATTGGGAGCCTTTAATTGCCTTTTAAGTTGATAAGGCAAACTTGTTAGCAAACAGTTGCACATCTAGCAAATACAGAGCAACATTATCATTCATCTGGAGTTGTCTTTGTGTCCAAGTCCAAAGTTCACTCTCATTTTAGTTCTGTTTGTGGCCTCTACCAACTCCTGAGGGAAACATCTCACTCTTTAGCTGCTAAATGCTCCACTATGTTCACCAGCTAGTCGCCAACTGTTAACGTTGGTGCTGAGCAGGCAGTGTACAGTTGGTTTTTAGAGCTTTTTCTCTGAAAACAGCTGCCTGATAGCCCGAATACGAGGCTATGAGAGCTGTGAGAGTGAACCAAAACAAAGGTGGGTCGGAAAACCAAAACAACTGTCTGAAACTTGCTATATAAAGCTCTCTAAAGCCAAGGGGAGCTGCAGATTTATGTGATAATTCTCTGTAGGTTCATCACTACGAGCGACCCCTTTCACATTGTCACATTGTTATGATACACTGTTACTGTAAAAATATAAATTATAGCGGCTTTAAGTACTGCTAGGCCAAGTGAGACTACCCTGTCCCTTGTGTTGCCTCCTCAATCATCGTCACCCTCTTGTCCCGTCACTCACTCCTCACTCTGTATGATCTCTGTTCCTTTTACCTTTTTGTTCCTTGTCCTTAATCCTTCGCTGTCTCCCTGCAGGTATGTGGGTGTTGGTTTGGGGAGTGACTGCTCTGGGTGTGTGTCAGACACACCCACTGCAAGCATGAGACGGAGCAGCATCCTGAACCGACTTCTTCCCGCTGAGGCGTGAAGAAGTCACATTGTGCCTCCAACTCCACCACCCTCTTGACCGTGAACAGGGCATACTTGTGTTTTCCGCTCAACACAAATGAAATACTATGCATGCACTATAGGTCTGCATACCATCTTTTGTTATCAGCCTCTTTTTGGCAGCAGGTGCACTCTTCACACTGGTCCTTGACTCCTGTACCTGTGGGTGTGTGTCCGACAACCACTGATACTCACTGTCACTCTGGGTCTTGTTAGGCGTAGCGATCCTTAAGGTTGCAGAGTAATAAAAAAGATTCCAAACTAATTAGGACTCATCAGGGTTTGGCTGCATTTGCCAAAACTCTGACGTGACCCTTCTTTTGAAAAACAATTTAAACAATTTCCTTCAGTGTTATTAAGGTTAACACTGTTGGAGTATGTCGTCTATCCAGTGTGACAACCTGAACAACTACTATTCTAATGCTTGATGATTATATATATATATATAGAGAGAGAGATATCATCCTCTCTCTCTCTTTTTCTGTTGTTATTCAGAGGCTACTTCTCTGTCAGACCTTTGTCATTATGTAGCTTATACCGCACATAGTGATACGTGAAACACAAAAGTCAAAATTAGACATTTGCAAGAGTGCTAATGATGATATCCATCCACCGAGTGACTAGTTCTGCCACATTCCTCCACGGGATAATGTCCTGCAACGTCTTGTGTCGCATGGAGCTGATAACAGAGCTGTAGCTGTGTCAGGTTCAGAGACCATTTTTATAGGCAGGTGTGTAGAGTTAGAAAAATTATAATAATGAGGATATTTCAGGGTTCATCAACTGTTTCTTGATCATGCTTTAAAAACACACACACACCCTCCTGAGAATGCGGACAAATTATTTGAATGAATGCATGAAGGAAAAGCTTCTAGAATATAAAGTCAGAGCGAGGGCTGTGAAGCGGCGGAAGCGTGGAACAGGTCAGTCCGGTCTGCACTGCTGCTGCTTTTTTTTTTTTTTTTTTACTGTCGACACACCTGCTGGCCTGGGAGGAGTTGAGACAGGTGGACGCTCCTTAACTGGGGAGGGGAGACGCCACAAGAGACAAGGAGGAGTGAGAGGAAAGAGGAGAGGAGAGAGTGAGGAGTCGGGAAGGAACACAGTCGGACTCAGATTACACCAGCAGGCCCGGACAGCCTCCCAAGATGTCGAAGCAAAAGGAATACAGTCCCGTAAAGATCAGCAAGTGAGTTCTGTCACCTTCTTCTATATATATGTGTGTGTGTGTGTGTGTGTGTGTGTGTCAGGTTTCAGAGTCTTATGTTGCTGTCCCTTGTCCCGTTTCCTCGCTTTCACTGCCTCACGCTGTTTTTTTTCTCCCCCACCCCCTGAAGGGCTGACCTGAAATCTGCTTCACGCCTCATACAGGCATTTTTGTACCATGATCCCCTTTGTGTTTGCACAGGAGAGTGCTGCTTTATTATTTCCCCAGACAATAAAATGCACCACAGGAGACAGGTGCCATGTGAAAGGATCTGATATAAAATACATTCTATGTGTTAAATACAAATATCTGCCTTTCATTCATTCTTTAACAAAAACTAAAGGAGCACGAGGAGCTTTGGAGAATGAATGAACCCTCCCTTAACATGAAGTGTCTCAGTCTTGTCTGTTTATTCTGATAATACCACTATGTTACTAACTTTACATGTTGAGGGTACTTCATTGATTGTCTTCTTGTCACCTCGCCTGACTCCTCTGCTTAACCACGCCACTTTTATTTGTATCTTTGCCTAAAGAGTGTATCATCAAAGTTTACTGACTCACTTACCTAATCCATATCTGGTGCCACTCAAGAGGCCAGTGTTCTGACTCATTAAGCCGATAGATCAACAGTGTGCCTTTAACGCTCTAATCCAACAGAGAACAGACAACAGAGTGTGTAGCTTGTGGTCATTGTTATGTAGTGGAACTGGTAGTTGTTAGAGGAAGGAGTGACTTGACTCTGCCGCCATCAATCATGTTTTATGAAGTTGCACATTGCAGTAAAATAGATGTGTGGACTCCTAGAGGTTTGGAATTATGCAACCTCTACCCCGCTCCTCTCAAAGTGACAAAGCAGGTGTTTATCTGCTCTTGGTGCAACATGTCACCCAGAGGGGAGGCGGGGGACACACGCATATACTGTTGAATATTAGAGCTCCTTCACAGCGGGGTGTGCCGAGCAGCCAAAGGCTCAAGATTGTTTCAGACTGAGGGAGTGGCAGGGCAGGGTCTTTCTCTGCTGCTAGGTCTGTCATACGCAGTGACACCTGAGCTCTAATGGAAGCCAGTGATTCAGTTTACGTGCTGAAAAGCTTGCCTGATACGCAGGGTGGAATATTCATGATTCATGGCAGGAAACAGTGCTGTGTGTTTGTAACGTATAGCTCTCAGGAATGAATGAAGTCGCCCACATGTTGGACCTTTGCAGCAGAGATAAGAGCCTGTTTGAGTAAAGGAGTAATCAGTGGAGGAGGAAGTATTCAGATCCTTTACTTAAGTAAAAGTATGAATACCACACTGTAAAAATACTCCATTATAAGTACGGTGGAAAGTATCAAAAGTAAACAGAAAAAAGTCCCCTGTGACTGTTACACTAGTATATGTTATATCATTATATTAACTTTATATTACTATTGCATTAATGTGTAAGCAGAATTTTACTGTTATAGTTGGTTGACACCTTTTTAACTGTTTTGTATTGGACTGCAACTAATGATTATTTTCATTTTAGATTAATCTGCTGATTGTTTTATCGGCTGATCGATCGATTGATTGTTTGGTTTGTTAAAAAAAAAATCAGAAAATAGTAAGAAACGCCCGTCACAATTACTCTAGAGCCCAAAGTGACACCTTCACAAAAGGAAAAGCAGCGAATCTTCACATGTGAGGAGCTGGAACCATGAAATGTTTTGAAATGAAAAATGATCATCAAAATAATGGATTTTCTGTCAAATGATGAATCGATTCATCGACTAATTGTTTCAGCTCTACTTGTATAAACTGTTGGGTAGTTCACTCTGTAACAAAGCATCATATTTATATTCCATATTTATGCATACAAAACATATGAAGATCTTATAAAACATGAAGAACCTATGACTAGTAGAGTCAAAGAGTACAATATTTCCCTCTGAATTTTAGTGAAGTAGAAGTATAAAGTGGCATGAAAAGAAACCTCAAATTTGTACTTAAGTACAGCGCTTGAGTAAATGTACTTAGTCACATTCCACCAGTGGGAGCAATAAAAACTAATCGTCCTCCAGTACTGCACCTACAACGAGCCATAATGTCTGACTACAACTGTCGCAGCCCCACTGGAATCTAGTGACACCATTCATTTGATAAGAGCTGATTGGCGTGGTGCGACACGTTCGTCTCAGCAGCGATGTCTGTGTCACACTCGGACGACATTCCTGACACCCCCACCTCTTACTACAATGTGTCCCCTGCGTCCTGATCTGGGTGTGTCAGAATAAATAGTTGGCTTTCATATCACAGCGGAGGAGGAATGACAGAACAAACACTCAGAGAGCCCAAACAGGTCTGCAGAAAGTGTTCACGGGTGACATGCCAGTGAAGGATCACATCTGAAAAATTAACTTAGCGTCCTTTCACTACATGGAGAGCAAAAGTAAGATTGCTTGTGTTGAAAACTGCACAATATGAAGCTCTTTAAGGACTGTACCTCAGTACAATTTGAGGTACTTCTGCTTTACTTGAGTACTTCCAATTTATGCTACTTTACATCACTACATTTCAGAGGCAAATATTGTACTTTTTAATCTCTACCCCCCACTAGCTAAAACATTATAATGCTGCTTACACCGTAATGCATTAGTAATAATAATCTTACTGGGGGGCATTCTGGCACCCAATGAGTACTTTTACATTTGATGCTTTATGTACATTTAGCTGCTAATTCTTTTTTACTTCTACTTAAATACAATTTTGAATACAGGACTTTAACTTGTAACGGAGTATTTCTCCAGTGTGATACTGCTTTTACTGAAGTAAAAGACCTCAATACTTCTTCCTCCACTTAACAAACTAGGTCCTCTTCAGTGCAGTGATGCTGTCCTAAGTTTTCTCAGAAAGCCTCAAACCATAACAACATAACTGTTCATCCATTAAAATCCATTAAAAATCTACTTCCATTAAAGCAGATTTTAGAATGCACATAGGTACTTAATCACAGTAACAAGAGTATATCTTACTTACCTTCTACTAGCACTAGTTTCCTAATCAAGATTCTGCACAGAATCATGTCATTGCTTTGGAGGATGTTGACCATCATCTCTCTGTGTCTTTACCCAGGAGTCAGGCCAATGACCTGGCTGTGCTGATTTCGCGCATGCAGAAGAATGCAGACCAGGTAGAGAAGAACATCCTGCGAGCAGAGGAGCTGCTGGCTGTGGTAAGAAGTCCACACCCACCAGAGCTGGAGATTTTGAGACATGATCCAGACTCAGATGACTGAAATAAAGACTCATGACTTGACTAAATTAACACTGGCTTCATTTGATACTTGAAAGCAGTTCTTTGCTAACTCTTCTTTTTCTTGTCTTTATTTATATTGAAAACACATTGCAACGAGTTGGTCCTTCAGTGTAAATAAAGTGGTATAAAACAGCTTTGGAAGGGAAACCACCAGAACTAGTGCCATGTCATTAATCAGCGAGTTCAGCTCTCAGAGACCTGGAACAACTGTGATATAATTTCCAGTTTTTAACACTATTTGATACTATAAATCAATTAAAAAACACCAAACTAACTTAAATAGGATGGTTGCAGCCTGGAGATTAAAATTGTTTTGAATCTGACGCTCCTGGTGCTGTAGGACACAGAGCGGGATGGGAAGAATCTGCCCCTGATCCATCAGAAGGTGAACGCAGACAACTTGGCGGAGGCCGAGGGGCTGCTGAAGGATCTCTTCATGGACGTGGACAAGTCCAAGAGGCTGCAGCACCCACAGGCTAATGAGATAGAGAGAGAGTGAGTTATCCTGGAGTGTCACAGACGACCTAACACACACACACAGCCACACACACACACAGCCACACCAACAGACACACTTAAAACTCGATACGTCACATACTATCAAGATACGCTGTCTGCAAAGTGTCATTTCCACATTCCCTTAATACTTCTGTGTCTCCCTTCTTCAGTGTGAGAAACCTGCATGATCGCTGGGTGAAGGACTGCGCCACCTACCGGGTACTTTATGGCCAGGTGCAAGATTTGGACCCCGTGCAAAAGATCGACTGGGGTCCCCTGCTGGATGAAAAACTGGTCAGTTCAAGCTTCAAGTCAACCTTGGGTTTTAGTGGCTAAACATCTTTGTGGTTTTCACGCGTCACAGGTTTGTACTGCTGTGCTTTACAGAAACAGTTAAATTCAGAGGCATATGGCCCCAACCTGTCTGATGTAGAGAAGCAGATCGCAGCACATAACATTCTGCACCAGGCGATCGAGGCCTACAGCGCCCAGCTGAACCCCGGCACCACCTCCTCACAGGTGACAGCACACAACAACACATGCATGCACTCTGCAGGACTACATGCAGGATGAATCATTCACCTGTTTCTTCATCTTCTTTGTTCGCAGGAGCAGTTCGCCGCCCTCAAAGAGAAATATGCTAAACTTTTAGTGAGTTGTTTTTTTTCCCCCACTCTAATAAGGCTTCAGTGTGTGACTTGTGTCGTTTGAAGGAGTTCAGTTAAGTTCAGAGGAGACGCGTATACTGTATGATGTCTATGTGTGTATGCAGTATGCTTATCTTGCATGCATGCTGTGTCTTCTGCAGGAGAGCTCCCAGCAGAGACGCATCCACCTGGCCTCTCTGTACGAGTACATGCAGAGCTGCAGTAAGGAGCTGGTCTACCTGTCGGGCCAGCAGGAGAGGATCCTCCAGAGAGACTGGAGTGATCGCATGGTCGACTCCCCAGGCGTCCGCATGGAGTATGAGGTGAGGTCATCATTGGCAGATGTGGCTACCGATTTTTTTTTTTTTGGCCATTTTTCCACCTATATTGGAGAGAGAGTGAAGAGGCAGACAGGAAATGGGGGGAGAGAGAGTCGCGACATGCAACAAAAGTCGAACCGGCAACGCTGCAGTTAAATGCCATGTGCTGTAACCATTTGGCTACGAAGGCCCTGCTACTGATTTTAATTTCCCGGCTTATTGTGTCGTCTTGCGATCAGAGGGAGGTGATGGGTGGAAAGATTTTTGGAAAGAAGAATATTAAAACTTTGTTTTCAGCTTGCCTTCAAGCATAAGCCTCCAGGGGTCCCAACTGGTGTTACCAGTACAGCACATAGTGACTGCTTAGCTGCTGGGAGACGTTGATTTTAATACTTGAAACCCTATGTCATGTTTTCTACATTGCACAAAACAGCGTGTTTCTGTTTCTATACAGAAATTCAAAAATAACGGACTGGTGGCACATGAGAGTGAGATCAACCAGCTGCAGGCGGAAGGAGACCGTCTTGTTCAAATGAAACACCCTGGCAGCCCAACAATAAAGGTACATCTGTCAGCTATGTCAGACATTAGAAACATAACTGTATGATAACTGTGATAAATCCTCATAGTATACCCAACATAGTGGTATCACTTAGGAATTTGAATCAAACTGAACAGATTATAATCAAACTGAGTTGAGGTGCTTGTTTTTGTCAGGCTCACAGAGATGCTGTGCAGGCCGAGTGGCAAGCCTTCCTCAACTTGTGTCTAGCACAGGAGATACACCTGGACAACATTGAAGACTACAAGAAGGTAGAGAGCCTCTGAGCGCACCACACTACAACTGACTGTGATAATATTTCTTCTACTAAATCCACCAGTTCACTAGCGCTCATTGTTAAGAAGAAGCTATTTGTTCAATGCAGTTCCAGCTGGATGCAGATACGTTGTCCGAGTCCCTGAGGAGACTCAGTTCCACTCTGGACCCAAAGTCTCTGGCCAACAAGAGCAACCCTGAGGTCCTGTTGGCGCTGGAGGTACAACTGGGTTTTCTTTCATTTTACATTGAATTATACATTATTCACCACGAACAATTAGTAAGTAGGAGTAAAAGGTCACTTTTGTCACTTTAATAAAAGATGACCTCAGAGTTTGCTTTGCGATGAAGATGTCTGCGTGCTGTAAGTGTGTGAGAAGTGCCCTGTTCAGTTCTGCAAGTTTTAGTCACAATGTTCAGGCTCTTCGCCTCCTGTGTTGACTTACAGTATTTGTTTAGTTTGAAGAGGTCTGTTCCAAGAAGCAAGTTTATTGAGTTATCTGGATCATGTTTTTGAGTAAAGCCCAGAACAGGGCCTGTCATGTTTAAAACTAAGAAATGGTTTTAAGAATGGTCCCAAACTTTGACTGATGAGTAAAAACAATTCTTAGTAAAAGCTTTTTATACGTTTTATAAAGAAGCTCAGAGTAACTTTTAGTACATTGTAGCATGCAAGAGGAAAGCTTATATAAGATATTTTCCTTACAGTTATGTTGACAATATTCTAAAAATCTAAAATGAGTTAAAGAATGATATAGACTTCGTATCTGTCATCAACTTATCATCATACATTTCCAAAATGTGCTGCTGCCTCTGCTGATCACTCCTAACTGACTTATGAGACCTCTGGAGCTCTTGGAGACCAAGTCTGAACACTTCATACTCATTGTTCAATTGTAAATATAAGAGCCAAATGACTCCTAGAATTGTGACGCACAAGACCAAAATCTTACTCCAAGCGGCCCTGATCTTTTTACACGATTCCATGGTCCGGACTTGATGGAGTTGACAACTCAGTGAACCTGCTTCTTGGAACAAGCCTCTGGTAGTTGGAAATGTCAGGCTGCACTCTTCACAGCAGCCAGTCTGCAGATCTAACCTGCTTTAAATGGGATCAGCAAAGTCAGTTCTACCTCTACCTGCTTGGATAATCAAGAAATGCTAAAGTTGGGCATATAGTATGTCTTTGTTTGTTCGTGTTGCTATTGTTCTAATTCAGTAATACCTTCAGGCAGATGAACCAGCAGTAAAGAGGAATGAGCAGCGCCTGGCTGCTCTTAGGGAGCTCAGCAGCAACGTCGTACCTCTGAAGTTGCGCCGAATCCAGCCCACCAAACCCACCACTGTAGTGTCCCTGTGTGACTGGAAAGAGGAAGAGGTGGGATGTGATCAGCAGTCATTTACAGGCTTTAATATAAAAACACGATGGATAAAACATCTTCATTTTATCATCTACTCTGTGTGTTTCAGGACACAGTGAGGCGTGGTGAGACGCTAAACCTAAAGTCCAACTCTGATAATAAGAATTGGGAGCTTCAGAGCAGCACTGGAAAGACCACAACCCTCCCTGGGGCATGTTTCCTGGTCCCACCACCTGATGAGGAGGCCCTGGAGAAAGTAAACAGGTACAGGGTACAAACTCACCACCTACAGTATGTTTTCCTTCAATTTATTTTATGTGATTACAACAGAGACAAAGCATGTGATGGATTTTAATGAAACATTGTGTGTCTGTGTGTGTTCAGTCTGAACAGAGCGCTGACGGACCTGAAGAGCCATAGATCTGCACTCATGGCCTCCTTGAAGAACCCCACCGTGGAGGTGGTTCGCCCTCAGAAGGCAGGTGAGAAGAAAACCATTTTAACAGAACACTTATTTTGTTTTCCCTATAAGATCATGAAAGAGTCCTTGATAGAATGTTTGGGTTTATCTAACTTTTCATTGTAGAATTTTTGTCTTTGCTCCTCCTCAGCCGCTGTAGAAAGTCCTCCAGAGGATCCCAGAGCTGCAGAGCTAGCAAGTGAAATAGACAAGATCAACAGAGCCCTGGATCAGAGCAAAAAAGAAATCCTGAGTCGACTCAGAGCCCCGCTAGACAACCGCAACCCCACACAAGACCTGGCGAACAGGCTGCGAGAGCACGAGGTGATCATAAACAACATTATGCTTTAATCACATGACCTAGGTTACAGTTTCATTATCTTATTTATTTTCCAATAAAGTTCACACATGTCTGTCTTGTTGTCAGTAACACCGTATGTCTTGCCCTCCAGAAATCTGCTCAGACTTTAAGAAAGCTGGAGTCTGAGAAGTCTGCGGTCCAGAGAGAGATGGAGCCTATTCTGGCCAAGAAACCCCTGGGACCCACCGCCTCTACCCTGCCCCTCAAACTCAGTGCTACCAACAACAAGATCGATGACATCAATACCCTTATCGATCTTTATAATAAAAAGTAAGATCAGAGTGAAATATTTTTTTCAAAACAATTCTTAAAACATAAAAGCATTTAAAGTGAAACTCTTCTCCAATCTCCTCTGTTATAATAGCTTAGCATCTACTGTTTAGCATAGCATTTAGCATCATCCCATAATTGTCATTTGTAGCCACAGTGGCTAGTAGCACATCAATGTGTACACATTTTTATTTAGTTTATTTGTTCTTTTTTGTCGTTATCTCCCGTGTTTCTCTCCTCTTAACCAGAGCTACAGCCTCCATGTTCTTAGAGAAGCAGACACAGAATGTGGAAGGCATCGTCTCTGGGTTTGAGGAGCAGCTAGCTAAAGATGGCGCTATTCTTGATCAACCTAATGCCCTCCTGATTCGCAACCAGCAGCTGCAGGTGTTGTACTTTATAATACAACCAAAAATGTCAAAGATTTCACAATTTCATGATAAGCTCATATGATGGGATAGAGCATAGGATGCCCCAGAGATTTATTTTTCTTTCTCTGTATGCCAAACAGATTATGCGTAAGGATGTCACCTCAAAGAAGGATGAGTTGAATAAATTAAGCAGAGACTTGGACCTGACAGAGCAAGCTTGCAGCTCCCTGCAGCGGAGTTTCAATGAATACTGTCCTGACATCCGTCGCCAAGAGAATGATGTGAAACAGCTGAAAAACCGTTACACGACTGTCAATAATCAGCTCCAGGAAAGGTGAGTGAAAAAAGATTCAGGCATTGTTGTAACTGTATGTGCCTGAGTGTTTTTTGATTTCTCTGACATCCTGACAAATATGTTTTTATTTAAAAACGGAAACATTTCATCAGTCATGAGGAGTTTTTTTTTAATATTTTGCTTTAGGTCTACTCTCACACAGGAAGCAACCAGTAAAAACCAAGATTTCCAGAATGCCGTTCAATCACTGGATTTCTTCTTGGTCAATTTGCCCAATAATACGATCAAACCTACTGATGATGTGGCACAGATAACAACCAAGCAAAACTCTCAGAAGGTGAGTGGAATTATTTCTTTATCAACCTGTTTCCAACTTCTATATACAAACTAACTTAAGTCTGTTTCAACAATGACATAATACTGCTTTGTCGTGGTTTTTGGATTACATGTCTTGTTTAGAGAGTCGTGGAGGATATCAAGAGGAAATCAGGGGATTTAGACCAAGTCAAGTTTCTTTCCCGTGATCTGCAGAGTGTCTTAAATGTGAGTTCAGAGAATATGATTATTCTCATTTACCATTTGAAACTTAAATACAGTTGATTATGTATTCTTTTCCAAGTACTTAATCCTTCAATGTTTAAATATATTTCCTTTCAGGAGTATGAGGTTAAGTCAAACACTTACCGTGGCACTCTGAATGATGACGATGGCAATGATGATGATGACAATGATGATGAACCAATCCTAAAGAAACGTCAAACTATGGCTCAGTCTATACAGAGAAAGGTACAGTTATAGACAATTGCCTAAAATCAACTAAGAACTCATGACAATTCTCTCTAAAATTTTGACTGTCGTCTTCAATTTCTAAACTCATTTTGCCTTCTCCGTCTACTACAGGAGAAAGATCTACTGAACGTTTTCTCTGAGGTGTCTGCAAAAAACAACCAGCTACTCAGCCAGTTGGGGATGGCGAAGAACATCATGGCCAGGGTATGATATTATGGAATCAAAATAACATCAACAACACGTAATAATAGAATCACTCCTGGTGTTTACTCTCCAGAATTATCATTGTCAGTTGTTCTGAAGTGACCCTCTCTCCGTTGTCTATTTATTCATGTGCAGAATGAAGAGAAAATTAGTCAGGTAGTCGTCAATCAGCAGCTGCAGCTACAGAGCCAGAAGAAGGACCTGGAGGAGAGTGATAGTCTGAAAAATGAATTAAGTGAGGAGGTTTCCAGGCGTTTACTTGCTGAAAAAGACCTGGAAACATACCGTAAGAGGTTTGTGTCTCTGAAGAGTAGGAGAGGAGTGGAGAGGCTGGAGGAGAAAGAGGTGGTGCAATACTACCGTGACCCCAAACTGGAGGTGGAATTACAGTCCCTGAAAAATCGGATCCAGGATGAAGCATTCAAGAGGTCAAGAACCCATTCAGAGTTAGAAATTATCAACGACAAGACCATCAAACTGGAAATAGAGCTGAGCAGAATCGAACCTAAACTGGTGACCAAGGTACTGACTGAATATGAACGAGACCCGCAGCTTGACAAAGAAGCTGACAAGATTAGAGATGAGATGCAGAGGATACAACTGGAGCTCCAAACAAGAGATACTGAGGCAGTTCAAGTGAAAACAGAGCTCACGGTTCTCTCTCAGCAGAAACCAAAAATCAGGGAGAAGGTTGTTAAGAAAGAAGTGGTGAGGCTGGAAAAGGATCCACAGATGCTGAAAGCTGTTCTCACGTTGCAGAGTGATATTGCACAGGAGGAATCCCTGTGCAAGTCACTCAATGATAGCGTTTTTAGAACAAGGAGCCAACTAAATACACTAGAGAGGGTCATTCCCACCATCCAACCCAAGATAGTCACCAAGGTGGTGAAGCAAGTACAGCAAGATCCAGAAATGCTTGGAGAGTCAAAGAAACTACAAATGGCCTTGGAAGAGGAAAAAGATGAGAATGCTATCTTGATGAAGGACCTGACCACCCTTCAGCTACGTTACAGTGAAGTGGACAAGCTCAGACCTAAAGTCGAGGTTAAGGAGATCATCAATGAGATCTACAGAGTTGATCCTGATACGGAAGTCATGCTGGTGCGTCTGAGGAAAGAGCTGCAGGATTCGAGCCGTAACCGCACAGACCTGGAGAAAGAAATCAACACTGTGATTGAGACTTTGACTACCCTGCGTGCTCAGAAACCAAAAGTGGAGTACAAGGAGGTGACCCAGGAGGTGATCAAAGAAGAGAAAAGCCCAGAGGTCATCAGGGAATTGCAAAGGCTGAACAACCAAGTCTCCCGTCTGCAAGTCAACTGTGACACCACGCTAGAGCTGCTGACCCGCCTACGTAAAGAAAGAGACGAGTTAAAAGCTGAAAAATCCATGGTGGAGACCAAGCTAGTTAATAAAGAGGTCATCAAGTATGAGAATGATCCTCTTCTTGAGAAAGAGGCTGACAGACTTCGGAGGAATGTCAGAGAAGAGATTCACCAACGCCGCAGTGTGGAGGAGTGTCTCTTTGACCTCCAGAACCAATACATTGTCCTTGAAAGGCAGAAGCCAGAAGAGAAGATTGTAATGCAAGAAGTGGTGCGTCTTCAGATGGACCCAAAGCAGATCCTGGAGCATGATAAGTTGAACAAGACCCTGGATGATGAATTGAAAGCCCGTAGAAAGCTTGAATTAGAGGTCAGACAGCTCAGATCCCTGGTTCAAGAAAAAGAGAGTACTCTGGCTCAGATGGATGATCGTCAGAAGAAGATTCAAGTAGAGTCAGAGCTCAGGCAGATCAAATCTCGCATTCTTGAACTGGAAAATGCTCCTCCGCCTGTTGAGGAAAAGATTGTCATTGAGGAGGTCCTGAAAGTAGAGAGGGACCCTAAGCTGGACAAACTTACTGATGGTATACGTGTCGACTTGGAGACCGAGGGCACCAATATCAGTCATCTAGAGAGAGAAATCCGCAACCTTAAGATCAAGTTGGAAATTCTGCAAAAGGAGAAGTCAATTGAGAAGGTTGTTTACAGAGAAGTTGTTCGTGTAGAGAAAGACCCAGGAGTGGAGGCTGAAAGGGAACATCTAAGAGAGTTAGTAACGCAGGAGAGAAATCTCAGACGTACCCAGGAGGATAACATTCAGGACATCAACATCAAAATTACCCATTTGCAAACATCGAAGTCTGTTACTTCTCAGGAGGAGACCGCTGTCATCACCAACAAAGATGCTCTGCAGAGAGAGAAGGAGGATCTCCTCAGACAGCTCAAAATGCTAGAGTCTCAAAGACAGAATATCAGCATTACCTTCCAGCAGCAGTCCAAGCTGATGAGTGAGAGAAACCACATGGCACGGCAGAGGACTCTTAAATCATCCTCTGAAATACAACGGCTGGAG
Source organism: Maccullochella peelii (assembly GCA_002120245.1). Lineage (NCBI taxonomy): Eukaryota > Metazoa > Chordata > Actinopteri > Centrarchiformes > Percichthyidae > Maccullochella > Maccullochella peelii. Next base: position 4,375 of record LKNJ01003837.1, on the reverse strand, counting down.
AAAGAAATCCTGAATGAAAAAGACAAAATACATCAGAGAGACACACTCATCATTGAGCTCCAGAACAGCATTCAGAAAGAGGACCAGTCTGAAACACACACCAGAGAGACAAATCTTTCCACAAAGATCACCATCATGGATCCAGAAACCGGTAAAGACATGTCTCCCTATGATGCCTACTTGCAGGGGCTAATTGATCGCAACCAGTACATTCACCTGTCGGAGTTAGAGTGTGATTGGGAGGAAATCACTTCAACTGGTCCAGATGGGCATACAACAATTCTGCAGGATCGCAAAAGTGGGAAGCAGTACTCTGTCAAGGATGCTCTGAGGGATGGTCGCTTGACCCAATATGACGTGATCCGCTACAAGGAAGGGAAAATGCACATTTCTGAGTTTGCCCTCCTTGTTGTAGGGGAAACCAGAAAGCCCTACGTTCCTCCAATAACAGCCCCAAGATCACCCATCAAACCCACCCCAACCGCTCCTTTGAACTCCATGCCAACCTCCCTGAGGTCCTCTTACACCAATCTCAACACTCAATATAGTGGGAGCTTGAACAACCTCAGTGCTTCAGCAGGTAATGAACATTTCCCCATCTCTGGTATTTTTGACACCACCACTGAAAGCCGCATGTCTGTGAGAAGTGCCCTGACTCGCAAACTCATTGATGCCGACACAGCTCTGAAGCTGCTGGAGGCACAAGCAGCCTCCGGTGGAATAGTTGATCTCGCCAAAAAGGACAAAGTGTCTGTCCACAAGGCAGCTGAACATGGTCTCATTGACACGGGGCATATGTACAAGCTTCTGAATGCCCAGAAGGCCTTCACTGGAGTCGAGGATCCTGTGACTAAAAAGCGTCTCGCAGTGGGACAGGCAGCACAGAAGGGGTATATTCCCCAAGAAAGCGCCAGGAGGTACATGGAGGCACAGTACCTGACCGGTGGGTTGGTGGATCCCTCCAAAGCAGGCCGCCTCACTGTAAAAGAAGCTCTCGCCAATAATCTGATTGACAGCACAATAGCTAATCAGCTGCAAGATGAGGCTTCCCTCACAAAAGAGCTGGTAGACCCCATCACTAAAGAGAAGATATCATACAAGCAGGCGATGGATCTGTGTAAGAAAGACATCAGCACAGGCCTCTTGCTGCTCCCTGTAGCCTCCACTGATTCCGCAAATGCCCCATCATACTCAAACTATCGGTTCGGTTCCTCCTACAGCAAAGTCTAGATGTGTAACATGTTTTATTTGCCGCAGCCACTGGTATTAGGAGGGCGTATGATAATGCTTACTGATAAACATAAAGATCATACACTTTTTGAAAACACTGTGGGAAAATAATGTTTTTGGTGAAACTGTACATGTGGATCTGTTTTTTTTCAGTGCTATTTTTGGGTCTGCTGTAAAAAAGAGGGTAATGTTTGTTTTATATGCTAAATTGTTTTTTCAGCACTCTCAAGCTAAATCCTTCATAAGTGCTTATTAAACTTCACAAGTCTAATCATTTGTCTGTCCAGTTATTTAAAATATTAAGAGGTGAATTATAAGAACATATGCATGTAAATTAAGTCAATTTATTTCATAAACTAGACAGTGTTTGGAGTATTCACAATACTTGTAACAATATTGTTGCTTTTTAGCCATGCCAATACTTTGATTTATGACCAAATAAAACTAATGACATTCCAATCAGCCTCAGCTGTGCTTTGTGTTTAGTGCTAACTAGCTAATGTTACCATGCTAACATGCTAAACTAAAATGGTGAAAATGATAAACATGATACCTGCTAAAATTCAGCATGTTACCACTGTCATTTCAGCATGTTAGCATGCTGATGTTAGCATTTAGCTCAAAGCACGCCTGTGCCTAAGTACAGCCTCACAGAGCTGCTAGCATGGCTGTAGAGCCTCAGTCTTGCCATTAATATTAATATATGGGATGTACAATTTATGATGCATATCCTCCCATTTCCCGAATTAACTTGCTCCACAAGACAGTGAATCATCTACTGTATCTAATACTTTATCTCATGACTACATAGCTGTACTTAATATACAATGCTCGTAAATCACAGCTGTCATGTGCTTGGAAATGGTGTATTAAGGATACAGATTAATCTCACATACAAGCAGTAGTGTGTTAAGATTAACAAACATGAATTAACATTATCAAACACACGGGTCTACATGGATGAGGCATCTGTCTAATAAAAGACTGCCCTGGCAAATGCAGACATTGGAAGCATGTAGACAACTACAATATTAGGACCGGGACCCACTAGTCTTTATGTACTGCCAGAGTGCACTACCTTGTCAGCAGGCACACGTATCAGCAAATGAGCACTGTAGAAACTGATTTGCCGCAGTGCGTCTCACAAAAAATGTAAACAAAGGTTTAAAATCCCCTTTTCCTGACAAGGGCTAAAAGGTGATATCGGTTGGGGAATTGTCTAAAAGACCCTATCTGACACCACAGTGGAGGAGGTTACAGTAAATGGTGTTGATGTGGGAATATGCGGCTTCTCTGATGGGATGTCTGCCTGCCAGATTACCCGGTGACTGAAAGGACTTTGTGGGATTACTGCACATGAGCCTGTCTGGAGGCTGAAGTGGCCCCACTCTGTGTCTAGAGGGTGGGTTAAGGATGTTCCCTGATGGTTGTGTCATCTCACTTAAAGTAGTTAGAAAACATTATGCTGTAATGACAAAACCAGCTTGCAGTGTGGACTGTTGGCCTCATATTACTGTCTTTTCTTTGTCTTTTTTTCTTGTTTTTCTTTTTTTTTAAGTCAAAATGTACAATCTGTTGGCTGGAATCAATTTCTGGATTCTGGGATGTTTCTTTTTCTCCTGTTTCTATCCACGGTGTAGTGGCCTAAGTGCATGCGTCATGACTGCCTTCCTAATAAAAAGCCTGCTAAATAAACCAGAACACGACAGTCTCACATACAATACGTGGAAACACAAATAGCACATTTGCACTGACTGGACCAATGCCAGAGTGATGTACATGGTAATTGGCAGCTCCTTTTTGTTTTGCTGGATTATAATTGGCATAATACTAGACTGCAGTGCTGATGGGTTAAACCTTGACAATGAGCATTTGCACATTTAAACCCACTGCCAGAGGAAATAAACTCCAGTAACGCTCAGACTTCACCGACAGCCAACTGTGCAAAGATGCCAGCTGGCTGCATTAGCTTGAAACCAATGATGCTGTGAGCCATCTTCATTCTGCAGCGTTCTGTCTGTAAATATAATTCATTATCGTCAAAATTAACCTCCACAAAGTCCGCTTGACCAGTGAGATTTACAAAGCAAGTCTCAACCTGAAAGAGTTTAGATTCCTGAGAGAAAACATAGTTGATGTGTGCTTTTTCTGCATGTTACAGAGGTGTTCTGTTCAAATGTCAGCTTGCTATCAGTGACAAAATATGCCTGGTCAATATCCTGCCCTGATCCTTGTCTGACAGTGGTGATGTGTGATGTTTGGTTGTGTAATGAAGTCCTCATGTTTCAGGATACCACCTTGGTGGTGTCTCTAGTCAGTGTTGTACAATGTGGTGACTTTCACTGTAACTTGATAGGCTACATACTGTATTGTGTCAGAGGTGTCTTCCTTTTGGCTTTCGGCACAATACATTAGCTGCTGGTAATATGAGAGTATTTGCATCAGACTTCAAACATCTTAACCCTGCTCACTGTGTGCTGATGCTAAATGGAGTTCTGGTTCATTTTTGAGGTGACCACTAAGTGCCGAGTTTGTCCTTCAGAGGAATGGGAGCTGCTCACCCTGGCACATTAGTGGATTAGACCTGAGTCTGTGACTGTGCCATGGATTAAAGCTCCATTCAAGAGTATAAGTCTTCCCACTGGCTGGCCTGAGTATCCAGAGGCACAGTTCAGAGATGGCTGAAGATACTGGCTTAAAGACAGTGATACTATACTACAGAGGGGCTAGGAAACTCTCATTATAAATAATAGTGATAATGAGGTATTCAAGGGAATGTTTGATCAAAACTTATATTTTGTGTTAGCTTGTGGTAGAACATGTGAAATGTCTCTGAGAGGACAAATCAAATCAAAAACATTCATTTTTCCTCTTAAAAAAACAGTATAAAACATTTTATTCAAACTGCGAGACTGAAAGACGTGCTGACGTACTGCGGTAAGCGTATTGCCTCATTTCCGGTTGCCGGTTCTTCTGTGTTACTGGTTGTGTACTTTGCAGCTCCAGCTAAACTCAGTTAATTTTGTTATATTCTTCACTATAGCGGCTAATTACCTGCTATATACTTCAGCGTACACAAGTTCTGCTTAAGCACTCATAGCTCTCTCCTGTTAGCGACTTTCCGCTAACCCCACAGCTGTTTACA
>LKNJ01003836.1:0-85433 GCA_002120245.1 Maccullochella peelii | reverse complement strand
GTTACAAACGACCTTCTAATTGCATCAGATAAATGACTTGTCTCTGTATGTGTCTTGTTAGATCTTAGTGCTGCATTTGATACCATTGACCATCACAGGTCAATGTACAGAGACTAGTACATTTAATTGGCATTAAAGGCACCGCACTAAGCTGGTTTAAGTCCTATTCATCAGATCAATATCAGTTTGTACATGTTAACGATGAATCCTCTATGCACGCCAAAGTTAGTCACGGAGTTCCACAAGGTTCTGTGCTTGGACAAATTCTATTCACTTTATATATGTTCCCTTTAGGCAATATTATTAGGAAGCACTCCATAAATGTTCATTGTTATACAGATGATGCCCAACTATATTTATCAATCAAGCCAGATGAAACCAATCAATTTGTTAAACTTCAAGCAAGGACATAAAAACCTGGATGAGCTTTAATTTTCTGATGTTAAACTCAGACAAAACTGAAGTTATTGTACTTGGTCCCGAACACCTCTGAAAACACATTATCTAAAGACATAGTTACTCTAGATGGCATTGCCCTGGCCTCCAGCACCACTGTAAGGAATCTCAGAGTTATCTTTGATCAGGATTTGTCCTTTAACTCCCACATAAAATAAACTTCAAGGACTGCCTTTTTTCACCTTTGTAGCATTGCAAAAATCAGCCACATCCTGTCTCAAAAAGATGCAGAAAAACTAGTCCATGCATTTGTTACATCTAGGCTGGATTATTACAACTCCCTATTATCAGGCTGCCCCAATAAGTCCCTTAAGACTCTCCAGTTGATCCAGAATGCTGCGGCACGCTTACTGACAAGAACCAGGAAAAGAGATCATATTTCCTCTGAAGCTGTGGAGTCTGGATCTGTGGTTGCGGAGCTGTGGAGTCTGGATCTGTGGTTGCGGGCCACCTGCTGCCCCTGTGTTCCTGCTCGATGGCTGCTTGTTATTATCGGTCTAATTATTAGTATTATAATATTGCTATAAGTATTATTTGTATTAATATTAACATCAATACCATTACCACTACTATTACTTTACATCTGTATGTAGAATTGTACTGTACTGTACTACTGTATGTTCTCTCTCTCTCTCTCTCTCACTCACTCAACTCAACTCAACCAGTTGAGGCAGATGACCGCCCACCCAGAGCCTGGTTCTGCTTGAGGTTTCTGCTTGTTAAAAGGGACTTTTTCCTTGCCACTGTCGCCTAGTGCTGCTCATGGTGGGAATTGTTGGGTCTCTGTAAATATAAAGAGTCGGTCTAGACCTGCTCTATATGAAAAAGTGCCCTGAGATAACTTTATGATATGGCGCTTTATAAATAAAATTGAATTGAATTGAATAGATGTATTACTCTGTCACTTTTAACTTTTTTCTTCTTCTCTTTCAGAAGAAGCAGAAGTTTTTTTTCTTTAGAACAGTCCTGTCCCTGGTTCTTAAGTTTTACAAAATTAGCACAGGAATCACTTCTAAATGTTGATTTTCTGATCATAAAATTTTACATTTAGTCTAATAATGGGGATATAGTGACAAATGCTTAGGGGAGGGGGGTCCTCTGGGAGTCTGGATATATGATCTACATTCCTTAGTCTAGTTACAAGTCTTGTTGCATGTCTTTTGAATGAGCTGTATGACGGGGAGCTTTACGAATGAGGCAAGAAAAGAAGGATTTACAGTCATCATCATGTGAGGGAATCAAAACATGAATAACTTCATGCAAATGTGACAAAGAATTTCTCTTTGATATATTCTCAGTTGATGAAAACAGGAGTGAACAATCCTTAGTACTTGACATTTAAACTTATATGGTCAAAAATAGTGTTATGTTCATTTGATCAGATGTTCCCATCAGTTCTTGATCAGCCAGATAATTCCACAGAGAGGCGACAAGATTTACAAATATCAGGGCCAAAAGCTATATACAGTATAATTGGTTATCATCTGTCAAACAATGATAAGAGACACCATCATTATAAATGGTAATGTGAAGAGGAAGAAGAGTCAGATACAAAATTCAGAAAAGTGTCTAAGATACCAATAAAATCTCAAAGTTCATGGTCAGTTTAAACACTGCCATTTCATGCTCATGTCTCACTGTTATCAGGGTATAAACATGTTGTTTTGGTGTTCTATTGTTGAAGAAGTATTTTGGGAAATCATGTTTGTGAAATTAGTTTCAATATGGTTTTGATTGATTCGTCTCAATGTGTGTTTTTGCATGCTAGTGGAAGCACGAAATGATCTGGCGATGAGAATAGATCTCTGTGGGGGCTCTTGTTGCCATGACTTAATTCACAAATAAATACCAACACCTTGCCGTGTGATGCCTCATTTACATGCAACTCATTGTATTTCATTTTGCTCCCCACCCTCCCACCTTTGTGCCATGCCAGGTGTGCACGGCTCAAAAATACCAGTTGAATAGGAAAGTGCAAATCAAGTTGATGTAAATGCCAACATGTCACAGCACAGAAAGAAATGATGGACGGAAGTCCAAGAGTTCCTGCTTGAATGAAGGTTAGGGGTATGTGAATAATAAAATTATGGATTGTAATTACTGTGTTTTACATAGACTGAAATGAGTATGAATGACATGGACTTAATAGGCAAAATCATGAATTGATTAAAATTAAATATAGTTTGTTTTTTCACATGCCAACTTTAACAGTCATTACAATCGGACTGAAGCCTCATCTGTTGGATTATTTCTTTACAACAGAAGATTTTTTATCTTTTGCTACACAAAACAGGGAAAAAAAAATCTGCATTGATTTGCAGTGAATGAGCTGTATTAACACATGTTCATGCTTTTTGTAAATCTTTTGAAATTATACATTTTGTTCCTGTTCCAAGAACTCAGGGATTTGCCAAGTTTGTGGTTGTATGTGCGTGTGTGTGTTTGTGTGTATGTGTGCACACACATGTGCAACAGTCTCTTCTTTCTACAGTATTTTTCCACACAATGACAGCCCATTCAAATCCAATTAAAGCAACACAGAGGACTTCACAGCATCCTTCATTCATCTGTCATTCATTCTCCCCCTCCATCTCTCACTCTCTCTCTCAGCTGCCTGTGGATAACTGGGTGGTATCTGGGTGGATGAGCTCTAACTCACTTCCTTGTTTTATCTCTCTGTCTTTTCCTTTTATACTTCCTGTCATGAGCTGACACCTCAGGGCAAATATGTTTTACTTGGCATGATGTCAAGATGTTTATTTGACTAGAAGAGAATGTGTGTGCTTTTGTGTTTGTGGATGTGTTTGGATTTATGCTTATGGGTAGTTGGGTAGTGTCACACAGAGTTTATTAGCAGGATATAAACAATTAACAAATGGTTTGTTACACACTACAACACACTATAATGTAGTTGTCAAACAATATAAGGGCATTGTGTGTTTATTAATGTATTTGTCAACAACTATGTCCTCATATGAAGCATTTATGACTTGCATGAATTCTTGACACATACGACATAGTTCATATGTATCATAGTTCATAGTTTGTAATCGTATATAATGGCATGTCTTTGCTAGTTCTGAACACATTTATAAACTGTTTGACAAAAGATCTTGACTTAAAGGTCCTCTTATTAGCTTTTCCCAGTGCTTTCTACTACAAACTATTGTTTCCAAGTTCAAGAACAAACATTCAAACTCAGCATTTATAAACACCTTCTGACCAACCTGTGACTGATTGTACATGTGCATAAACAGTTAATATATACTTTATAACACACTGTAAAATTACCATAAAAAATGAATATATACATATTTTATAATTGATTACCTACTTACAAAGGATGTGTACAGGTGTAAAAATCACAAAATAAATGCTTTATTAGTCAATTAGAAGCAGTAGATGGAAAGTTTGATAGTGTGTGTATCATCCATGCTGCTCTGCATGTTATTGCAGAGTCCCATCTGCAAATCCAGGACCTCCTGCTCTCTAAGCAACAATGCTAACATGGCACTGACAGGGTGTCCCTTTTGGCAGAGTATGAATTGGTCCTTTCCAGGACTGCTACAATATCGCCACAAAACAGGAGAGCATCCCGCTGCCAAATGTCACTCCTCAGCCCACCTTCTTGGAATAACAAACCTCTTTTAGGGCCATAACCACACCATCCATTAAGGTTAGGTACAGTGCATCACCAGGATGGACAACGACCATATGGGGAAATTAATTAGGCAGCAACAGTGATTATGAAGCATGTCGTCGAAAACAACCCCAGTGAAGCCAGCAACCTGATAGTTTTGCATGAACAGCAGAAAGATAAACAGCAAAATATCTCACTTATTGGGCGAAGAAGTGGGTGAATGTGTTGAAATTCTTCATTTATAATCATTTGGTTTTCAGGCATGACTATTATTACACTGCCATGTAAGCCAACAGACAGAAGCAGCAGGTGTGACGGCGAGACAAACTCATACTCGAAGTCTAACTCTGTGTCATGGCAACAAGTACACACAGTAGAGACACATTTACAAACTAACAGATGCTTTTTTTCATTCCTATGTGTAATGTGAGTATGTTGATTATTCAGTTTGTGGTCTGGGTGAATTGTGAATGTTACTGCTCTTGTATTTTTACTAAGACATGCACTTGAAATTGTGTTGAGTCCTGGAAAGCACAGCTAAACTGGGATGTTTGGTCATGTTCTTCCTGATATTGGAAAAAATAACATATTTTCCAGAATTTTCTGTGAAATTCCCACTTTATTCTTTCCAACTAAAGGCTGAAAATCTTTGACAGAGTAGTGTTGTTTTTGTGATTTACTCCATCTTTGCTACTTTCCTTCCATTTCCTTCATTACAGCTTAAGTTAATTAAATGCAACTATAATTTCTGGTAATTTTCCATCGTTGACATGCCTTTGTCTACAATATGAAAATGCTTAAAAATCAATGGTTACAATTATTTGTATAACTTTACACAAACTATAAACAGCTACACTGCTGAAATCAAAGTGTTTAAAACATGTTTCAAATGTGCGTCAAACGTGATTTGTGTATGTTGGCATTTGACTGCTTGGTAAGCATTTATTTCATGCAGTGCATTTCGACAGTCGGGTTGATATAATTGTGTGCGTGTATGTGTGTGTGTGCTAGGGGGGCACTGCAGGGAGCACTGTTTCCATTAATGTCTGTACTAAGATGCAACTCAGCTTTCTGAATTATGTAAATGAGGTGCTGTAAATTCATGACAGAATCAATGGCTTTCATTTTTATCAAATCAATCAGGCCTCCATCAGTCCACAAACTCCACACCCACACACACACAGACACAAACACAAACACACGGCTAGGCCTTATATTAATCCTGCCAAGACAGGCCTTAGAATAATGAGTTTTGGAATGATGTGTATACAGTCATAAATATAATTTTTGCTTTTAACCATCAGCTGATTCATGATAATGTGTGTGTATGTGTGTGTGAAAAAGAGAGAGAGAGAGAGAGTTAGAAAGAGAAAAAGAGAGCAGTAGTGGGGCCTTTTTGATGAGTCAACTATTGGGAAGTTACCAAATGGATCTCAGCCTGATACACTATAAGTCATGGAAGATGAAGAGTCTGGGCATTTTACTACAGTACTGCATACAAACGCACACTTACTCTCTCACTCACATACATATAAAACTGGTCCTGTTTCCAGCATAGTGCTGTGGTTGTGCAGTGTCATTGTGACGTATAATGCTCATGTTTTGTGTGTCTATGCACCTTTAAAATTTACAAAGCTACATCCTGGTATGAGGGTAAAATGGATACCAGCACACTGGTATGAGTGCACAATGTATTTCCTTTTTGCAGGCTCACAGGCCTTTACACTCCTTCAAATACACACTATTTAACTTTAATAAATCCTTAATTTCCCTCTGTACACATATTTGAACCAGGCATAATGTTAAGCCTAAACTGTCAGACAAAAGTGTTAATTCCAAAGAAATTGTCACTTGTCCAAAGCTAATTATTCTGCTAATAAACCACAGATATGCACATTGTTTCAATAGCAACCATGTTTATAATTTAATGTTCATCACCAAAGACAGAACTTTTCAAATTGTAGGCCTCTATATCCATTCCCTAGATTTTTCTTTGGATTAAAAATAGTCAGTTAGGGACTCCCCTTGTTCAATTCCTCCCTCTTCTACAATTGTTTCCTGTTTAGGCATATGACCAGCATCTCTCCTCTTCAGTTTGTTTGCCTCTTGTGTGCCATCACGTCCCATTCTTCTCCCAAGTCACATTAATATCACATTTCCACTTCCTTCCTATATCAAATGAAGTCTAGTTGGGGGTTTTTCAGCACAACCTTGATCTGCCATTGAAGGCTCACTTCACTTGTCTGTCTCATCATGTTACAACAGCATAGCATTTCACCGTACCTTACCTCATATCCTTCTCAATTTTATGTCAGTCATAATATCAAACTTTGTGTCAAACTTTTGAAGCTGCATTAGCTGAGGTGCCAACGCATGGGAGAGAACGCATGGGTGTCGGATAATCCTTTAAATACATTGATCTGTTACTCCAACTGGACTTCCTGGATTGTATTTCATTGTCTCACCAGTACTTTAAAGAAACGCACCCCCACCAACGCTGGCCCCTGCACTATTCTAATGCAAGGCTGTTTCCAGTCTGAATCCCCGCTGAGCGTTCCAGCTAATTGACCAAAACATTTTCAGTGTGACTTGTTGGTCTAGGGCAGTGGTTCTCAACCTTTTCATTATCCAGGTCCCTTACCACCCCCCCATCAAATAAAATGCAGGCTAATTGTCTTCCCTGAATATTAATGTTGATTATTATTCTGTGTTGTATCATTAAAAAAGCATGTCATTGAATACCAAATAACAGATTTGATTTTAACTGGACAGTTGGAATATCAATAGTTTCCCAGGGAGCAAAAAAGCCATATGAATAGAAATTATATTCATGAGTGTCAAACAAATGCAACGGTTAGAAATCTGATGTTCAAACTTTAATTAGGCTAGATAACAGCAGCCAATCAGAAATGCCAAACAAGAAGCACCTGGATAGCGGGCTTGCATTCTGTCAGGTCCGCCTGAAAGGGCTGCACCATCCATCCATGTCGGCCTTAACCATCACCACCAACAGGTGGCCGGTGTAAATGAAGGTAAGAGCCTCAGACACCTGCAATGAGTGTAACCACCAAATTGTTCTCGGTGCATTTTTGACTATCCTATTTTGAGCTGGTTATTTTATTGCTAATTAGTCTACTGATAAATGTGTCTTTATAGTTTTAATGCACATATGTCACTTATATCCAACGTGTGGGTTTTTGGCATTAAATAGGGCAGAATTAATTCAGCAGATTTTTGAATGGACTTTGGTCTGACATTATTTTGTGCTTTTCCAGGCAAATTAAACCCGATAAATGTCCCGTGTTTTGGGATTTCACATTTCCTTTTATTCATACACTTATTTAAGATGTTTAATGAAGACATAAAGTTCACGACTAGATGAAACTGTTTTAGAAGGCTGCTGTGACTCAGTTTGTCTGGTGGCAGGTGTCTGGTTTTAATATTGTTTTAAAAAATGTTTATTTATGTTTATTATGATTGTATAGTTTGTGATAAAGTGTGTGTCTGGGTGCTATACGCTGAGTTGCTTTCAAGGGAAGTCCGACAGTGGAATATCCCTCTTGTAAATTTGTAACCACGGCGATAACATGGTGTTCACGGCATATCCTCGGGAGAAATGAGTGCTTTCAGGAGAAAAAACTTTTCATCCATGGGGAATACCGAGGAAGAGCGCGTCCATTTTCCTGAGTTGACACAGTAAACGGCATGTTGGTGATATTTTATAGATGATTCTCTGACGTCCCGTTCCTTTGAAGGCAGCATGTAGCTGCTGCAGAAAACTGACAGAAACGCTGAAGAAAAGAGTCGTTGCTACAGAAATGATAGACACCGTCTCGTCTAGTCGCATTGGTGTAAACTGGCAGGGTTTAGAAGGTTGTAGGCCGTATTTATTTGCGAGTTTCAAATCCTCTCGTCGAGAATCTTTGGTGTAAACTCAAACACCCCCCAAGAACACCTCACCGTCCCCCTTTAAAAATATTGCCTGCAGCAACCCCCGACATTCTCTGAACGACCCGTTAGCCTACCGCCCCCGTTGAGAACCACTACTCTAGGGCTATGATTGTCGTTTTGGGTGTGACACGTACGGGGTTCAAATCCCCATCTGCACGAGCCCAGACGATGAAACTCAGTGTTAAGCAAGTGTGAAGTAGTGCAGCAAAAGGTGTATTGTGTTGAAACTGTGGCAAAGTATCTCCAATGCCTCTGTGACTCAGTAGGGAGAGCGGGTTGTCCTATCCTCGAAGGATTGGTGGTTCATGTTGAAATGTCCTTGAGACACTGAATGCCAAATTGCTACTGGTTGTTAAGCTTGCACCTTGCATGGTAGCTTGCTGCTGTGTGTGATGGGTGAATGAGAAGCAGAAAACTACATGAGTGCAGATCATTTACCAATGTTAAGATGAGTGAGCTTTATTTTCAAACTTTGTATTCACAAGCTATTTTGCTGACGCTCAGATTGAACCGAATTTCGGTACCACTACATTATTTATCATACTGTATTTACTTCCATTGACTTTCTTGCTCCTCCGTCCGGGGCAACAGCCATTCACAAGAGCAACACCAATCCAACTGAATCTTGACAAAATTTGAAATGTGGGCGGAGAATCAGAGGTGATGAATAAATAATTGAAATAACCACAGATAAAAAGGTGAGGATGTAATGAACTCAGGAATTTTCTCCATCCTTAAACGCAACTGGGAGCAATGCATATGTATACTGGGAAAGATACAGTAAGCAATGGGAGAATAAAGTAGTGTGACGATCCTGACAGAGACCCAAGCGCAAAGACCACACAGCAAACAATAGCAAGTTCCAAGGGTAAAGTCTTTACTTTGAAACTCACAGGAGAATCCAATTCAATTACAGGCAAAGGTGCAGATGTGGAGCAGGCAAAGGCAGTATAGTCAAAAACAGGCAAAAGGTCAAAACACAAAACAAGAGCAACCATGAAAGTAAGCTGGAAAGCTTGACAATCTAGCAACAAGACAAAGGAAAACCTGAGCTATATATACAAATGGACTAATGAAGAACAGGTGAGTAATTGAACACAGGTGAATCTAATCAACACTGGCAGGAAAACAGACAGGAAGTAAAGCAAAACACAATGAGCAAAAGCAGTACTTCAAAATAAACCGTAAATAACCAGGTGACCTGACAAAGTGTGACAGGTAGCTGCTGCATTATTCATTAATCAAACATAATCACTTTATATACTGTATGATGAGATGGTTATGTGTTTTCTAAGTACTGAATTTAGGTTGATATTCAAACAGTATACTGTAGGTCAAGAAATGTAAATTCTACAACAATGTAAAACGTGCTTACAGTATCTTAACCATGGGACCTAAAAAGAAATAAGAAAAACAAACAGAAGGTCCAACTTACTTGTCAAATTGTGGCCATCTTCATCGGCAGGACTGCTCAGTTGTTGTGGAAGTGTTTCAGAAACAACAAGAAAGTTGGACCTTGTGTTTAGAGAATTTTTTTTTTTTTAGGTAAGCTGCCGTTTCCAAAGTCAAGAATAAACCTTCAAACCCAAAACATTTTTTTTTTTAAAATTGTGTGTTGTTTTTGTGAGGTTGCATTTCAAACGTGTGTATATATTCAAAAAAATCATTTACTGAATATCTGTGTATGCTACATTTCAGTTGTTTGTGTGTATATGTGAGCACTTGTGCCTGTGTAAATGTGTGTGTGCGTGAGTAGGTGGGTGTGGGTGTTTGCTTTGACTTGTTCAGCACATTTCAGTTGTTTGTGTGTATATGTGAGCACTTGTGCCTGTGTAAATGTGTGTGTGCGTGAGTAGGTGGGTGTGGGTGTTTGCTTTGACTTGTTCAGCATATACAGGTGTGTGTGTGTGTGTGTGTGTGTGTGAGAAAGTGCTGTTGGGGTGCAATCATTTCCTGTCTCCTGGTTTGGAAAAGATGTTGGCATGACAACATGACACTTGGGAAGGGTTGGAGGGTAGACATAGAGGGAAGAGAGGAAAACAGTGCTCTCTCTAACTTCCATAAATAGACAACTGGAGGTTTCATGCCAGCTTTGAGACGGAACTTCATGCTTGGATTTGCATACTTCAGATCTCAACTCAACCTAAAAGTATTTATATAATAATATACAGATGTTAAATATTACATTATAAAATTCATGTTTCCTAAAATGACTAAAACAAGACGATATTACCATAAAATAAATTAAACTCAACATTGACGCAAATCAGATTTTTTCTCCTCTTTTTCATAGCTCTCTCTCCTTTCTTAGTAGAATGTCATGTCACACACAAGTATTGCAAACGGCACTCTGTACCGCGCTCAAGGGAGTTGCATGTCTTTGTGAATATGAAATATGTGCACATGTGGAGACTTTTTGCATATGTATATTATTTACAAATTGGCTTTATGCACTGTCTGCCTCCTCGTTTATGAGAGGCTAAGCCAAAACCAGCAGTCATTATGAGACATGAAAGTCATTCAATATGGCTGGCATATTGATCCCGTCTCTCTGTCATTTGTTCATATAATATTCATGAGGAGGCAGCGGACTTGATTCCCCCATAACCACAGATACCAGCACAGATACACTTAAACACTGTGGTGTGACTTTACTGCCATTTTGAACACTTTGCTGAAACTTTGTAGAATTAGCTATAACACTGCTGTATCTATTGTTTCTAGCTGAGTAAATGTTTCACATTGTAAAATATCTAAAATTAGAAGAAATGACAACCTGTAGAATTTCCATTATACTTTGCATTTACTCAGAAATAATAGTAGATGGCAGATGTCATTGTTTATGATACAGTATGTAAACCTCTGTCTGATGAGGGCATTTTCTAAAAAAAAAAATCATCAAAATGAGGAGATAAAATAAAAAATGATAAGCAATAAGAGAGGAGGAGAAAAAAAACTGGGGCTGTTAGCACCTGAATTATTAATCAAGATAATTCAACTCCCAATGATAAGAATATCTATCTCTGCACTGCACTGCACACACACATTTGCGCATCCACAAATACACAAGCACACGGACACACACACGCATTTGTTCTTGCGTATGCACAAGACACTCTTATCTTGCCTACTCAATAGTTATCTCTTTAAAATGGGTCAAGACAAAATGAAAATTGAGAAACTTCTCATTGCGTGAAAGAGATCGACAAGGAGAGAGACGAATACGCAGGGAAGGAAGAGAGATAGGCTTGGGGCTGGAGGGAGGGCTGCAGGGAGGGAGGGGAGAGTTGATTGATAAGAAAAGTTCCCTTCAAAACTCACAAGATTGCAAAGGGAAGTCACGTCATATTTGTAGATGTGGTAAAACTTTCAGTGTGTTTTTTTTTTTTGTTTGTTTTTTTACACAATGTGCACGTGTGGGCGGCTCTATGTTTGTGGGTACAAATCTTGTTTGTGTTTTGCAGAGAAACAATGAACTCTTCCCAAAATACACAATTTAAAAAGTTCACTAGTGAAACTGTTGTTTTCTGCATTGATTTCTTTTTCCTCTCTGTTACCAAGACAACAGACATATAAAAACTAATGTTTTGTTCTGCTTCAATTTGCCCCTGGCTTCTATTTTTCCTAGGTCAAAAGGTCTGAGAGCATCCAGGGTAATATTATTATTATTATTATTATTATTATTATTATTATTATTATTATTATTATATGGCTAATGATTCAGTAACTTTTAAAAATCCTAAACAGTGTTTGCCTTATATGGGAGGCACTGAGAGACGTAGAGAAGCAGTGTGCGAGGCTATAAGAGGAAGCAGAGGAGGATGAGGGAGCATCGTGGCTAACACCCACAGAGACAAATGCGAGACAGAAGACAGATCTTGGTGACGGCATGGTCTAATAAAAGCCACATTTATTTTATTTGCATTTCATTTTCTTTTCAAATTGGTGTGTTTATCCAGATAGATAAATGGCAATCAAAGCTGTTTAATAATGACAAGCTGATAACCCGCTGTATGTTAACACAGCTATTAAGATTTCTCTTGGCAACACACAAACATGCCTCAAAGCCGTTCACTAATGTACCAAGCACCGTGTCAGTGCTCCCCAACCCCCCATTGCCCCTAGCTTTATAATAATTACATTTAGGTTTTTGAGATCTAAATGGAATCAGGTTGAAATAACTGCATCACAATGAGAACTGACAAGCCATGACACTTTATCAAAATGTGGCTATATTGAACTTTAAAATGCGAACAGCTTCTGGACACTTTGTCGAGGTAAATTTTAAATCAAATTGTCAGGCTTTTAGCTTGTATCAAGACATACAGATGAAGGTCATGTAGGACCCAAAGCATGACAATATTACTTTGATAAAGTGCGTGAAAGCTGTGCCTTTCATACTGTCTGTCCTCCAGCATGCTTTTTGAGTCTTCCTGTGTCTGTTTGGTTTCCCTCTAGAAAGCTATTCTTACCACTGCCTATGAAACATGTCTGGTGTATCATATGATGGTGTATAAGGCACCTATATCCTCTACATGTATCACTCTGTCAGGCCTGACTGCTGGCTAAAGGATAAGAGAAGCAGCGATGGAGGGAGGAGAACACACTCACAGATCGTCAGCTATTACTTTAAACAGATACAGCAGGATATCTATATGCAGTTCACACTCAAAGAAATGCAGAACTTCATAACCATAAATGAGGTACAGTATGAGGAACTGGCTTTCATAAATCAAAAGCTAGTGGCACCGTTTCATATGTGTTGTACCACTTTTGTTCTACTTCTAACTTTTGCCGTCTTGCTGAAATGTACAGAATATTTAGGTTAAGTGCACACACAAATAAGCATACTGCAGATACTCCAAATCAAAACACACTCTTGCATTCACACGATCAATTGGTACAAATACACGTGTGAGATGCTTCACATCACCTATTTATTATTATTTCACTGTTTTTCCCACTTTCTTGTCCTGATGCCTCTTGTGTTTAGTTCTCTAGTCCTACAGTTTGTTTGGATAATGGCTGTTTTCTTCCATCTCCCCTGATACTAAAGGGGCCAGTATACGCCATCAAACCGGCTTCTCCAATGGTTGAATAGCTTCGGAAACCCCCTCCCCCAACACCTTTCCAAGTTTGGATTAGGGGGGTCTGTGTCCGACCATTTCTGTAACTTTCTGAAACTGACGATCTGACATTCGCACCCACTTCACATTGAGATTGGTCAGCTTTGTCTTTTTTTGTTCTTGACACAACTTTTTCTGTCTGACAGACTGTCTGAAAACATGCACCTTTATCCCCATTTTTAAACAGTATCACGTCTCCCCCTTTTCTATGATG
Source organism: Maccullochella peelii (assembly GCA_002120245.1). Lineage (NCBI taxonomy): Eukaryota > Metazoa > Chordata > Actinopteri > Centrarchiformes > Percichthyidae > Maccullochella > Maccullochella peelii. The sequence continues at coordinate 72,046 of LKNJ01003836.1, read as the reverse complement.
ACCGGCTTTTCACTCAGCCTTTGAGTGTGGCTTTTATAACCTGTTAGTGGGCCCCAGGGCAAACATTTACAGTTGGGCCCATATAGACCCCCACCCAAGTCAGCGGCGTTTGGTGGTGGCCTGTTAATCACATGATGATTCACACAAACACACACACACACACACACACACACCTTGGTTTATACCTTGTCTGCTCCGTGTTCAGTACTACTGTATGCTGGAATAACAATACCTGATCCCAGGTTTTTTGTGTGTAAGTTTAAGTAAAAACTACTCTGTTTAGGAACATGTAGCATGTAAGTGCAATATAAACTAAAATAATAAAGGTATTCAAACTAGATTTTGATACAAAGCTGACAAGATCGGGTTATAATGCAATTAATATTGTACTTTGGTTGTACACATTTGTAATATTTGCATTCAATTTGCAAATCATTTGTTACGTGTCATTCTGAGTCCTATTATTGTTGTGTGTGTGTGTGTATGTCTGCTCTGTCTTTGTGTTCTAGGTGCAGCTCATTGATGACTAACGGAGGGCACATTTGTGAAGTTGTAGGCTGTGTCTATATAAGTGGCTCCTTCCTCTGCCCACACCCTCACTCATTCCCTGGCACAAGACCCAGCTTCATTGTTTGTTTTCTTAGTTTACCCATCCATCCATTATCTATACCACTTATCCTCAGAGGGCTGGAGCCTATCCCAGCTGACATTGGGCGAGAGGCCGGGTACACCCTGGACTGGTCGCCAGTCAGTCACAGGGCTGACAGATAGCGACAGACAAACATTCACACTCACAGTTACACCTACAGGCAATTTAGAATCATCAGTTAACCTAACCTGCATGTCTTTGGTGAGTTAGTTTACCCTCTTTTTGTAAATACAGGTTATATTCTTTCGCATCTAACACGGTGTTGTATCCCTCCTTATGTTGTAGGTTTTTGAGACAGTCGTATCTCCAATTGACATGCACGCAATCGGGGGTCCCGCTTTGCCTGATGGGTAATCCAGCCTTGGATAGAGGAAGAGAGAAGGAGAGGGTAACGGAGAGATGAGAGGTCCAGAGTCCTTGAAGTGAACTGCGTTGCGCTGCCTCAGGGTTATACAGTATATGACCATAAATAAGCTGAATGATGATAATAACACAACTTAAACATATGTGAAATTTGTGATGCGTAATTAATTTGTGGTTTGAGAATCTTCTTCAAACGCATTTCATTTAATTGTTTTCCTCTATGGTGGCAGTATCACGGCCATCACGCAGCAGTCTGTGTGCGTCAGTCAGATGACACTTATTTTGTGAGCCAACTCCCGCTGATAATAGCATTAAACATGTGAAGTCCTGCCACGACAATTTTGAAACACAGCTGCTATGGGAAATGCTAAACATCATGAGGGCGTTTCTTTTTTAATTGTTTTGTTTATATTTGTAGAAATGGTATACACTAGGTGCATTTGAAGAGCCTGTTCAGACACTGTTGAATGTATACTTGTAATTATGGCTCTTTTCATTTTTCCAACATTTGCTGCTGAATAGAAACATAACACAATACCTGTCAAAACATGCATAATTTCCTACAATCCTCTTAAATCTCACAAATCATTTGATGAGGAAACAATACAATAATGTTGCGTATTTGCAGTGTGTGTACTTACTGCAGGTATGTACAGGCTTAGAATGTGCTAAAACATTCATCTAGTGAAAACTGTCATGTTTCCTTTCTTATTTGCCTTTTGGTGTTTTCCTTTAAATGGTTTCAAATTCATTATTTTTAGCCCCTCACCCATAATAATCCTGCAGCATGGATTTGCAGGATAAAACAGAGTGGACCATGTGGAAATCTTTAATAAGAAATCCTTTTGGGATTCCTGCACAGTATGTAAATGAATGGAAATCATAAGCTGTGGTGTTGAATTCTTGGAAGGTATTTCACATAATTATGTTGAGATCATAAATAATATGGACTGTTTAAGGGATATAAAAATACAGGACATGTAGTTTTCTTTAAACCGCAGGCTTTATAAAACAACCAGCAATTCTGAAATACATTTTTAACATTTACATGCATAATTCAACTACATTTTAGTATTATTATGAAGCTTCCAGTATTTAATGTATGCTGAACATTTTGAAGTACATACAGCTACACACTTCATATTTAGTACTAATAGTTATAATGAAAGGTTTGCTGAGGTGTTCTGCATAACTCAATTCCAGTTACTTTGTGCAAACTTGGGTCTGCTGAATGTCACATTTGTAATATAAAATATGGCTATAAAAAGGCCATATTCAAATGAAATATTGGAAATATACAGGAAAGTGGCTGCACTGCTACTTCTGGCCATCACCCATGATTAACTGAGCAATTTCAGAGCTGTTCATTTATCTAAAAACTTTAAGCATATAGAGCTCATAAAGATAGAGGAGGAGGGGAGCAACAAGTAACAACTGCAAGATTTTTCTGTATTGTCTGCATAGATTTGGATTTATACTAAATATTGCGAGAAAAGATTTAGCTAATTAAGTAATGCTGGGTCAAACGGTTTATATAGTGTCTTAAACTGCGTTAATAAAAGCAGAAAGGAGTCACAGGTTGAAAGCACTCCACAATTGAAACAACCAACAAATATAAAGATATGAAACAATGAGTCTATAATATGTACAGCGCCCTCAGCCGTAGAGTAGGTAAAGTAAAAAGGGACACAGAGGGAAGAGGAAAAACCAGAAGACTGAAAATGAATTACTGCTACGTTTATAGGCATGTGTCTTTGCAATCTGTTACTTAAAGCTGTAGAATATTTAAATGTCAGGTCTGTGTTTTCACAGATGAGGAATAGCAAACCAGCTCTGCAGATTTATGTTTTAAAATCTCTATTCATATTTAATAATGCTTGTGCGCAACAACAAAAAACAAAACCTTTTAATGTTAAAAGTAAGGTTGTGACTCTTGAGGGTCTTAACTTGCTTTTTTCTAGTTTTTATTTTTGTTGGAACTTGGCTTGGAACTTGGCTTGAAACTTGGCGTGTAAACAAGTGTTGACTGGGTGGATAATGGAAGATTTGGCTCGTTTCCTCTACTGAGAAGCATACAGTTAAACGGTGTACATTGCCACACCCCCAAAGGCCAATTAGTATGAGAAGTTAATTAGTTTAGAGTTTAGTTCATTGCCCAAAAAGCCCTGGTAACACACAAACAGTGGAGAAGAGAATCAGTTCCCTTCCAAGTAATTATGATACCATCATCACACATCTAAAACTGTGTTTTCTGCAATATCCACATATTGTCAAAGAAGTAACACATTTTGATTCCAATCTTTGCCTGAGTGGCACTTAAGTATGTTCCACCAAAAGCTGTTTCTGATTGCTGTTGTCTTAGGCAGCCCAACAATACTGATGAATGGGTTCCTCTTTGGTTTGCTCACACGCTGACAAACTGTTTTGTATGCTGACCAATGGATGCAAAGAAAAATGTTATACCGGCTCTACTGTACTCCACTCTTCTTTACTGCTTAGCAACCACTTCAGTGGAAGCTAATGGGGATCCTATCAACAATCAACAATTATTCTTTGTTATTATGACAGATTTTTACGTTGTGTCGAGATGGGTTTCAAAAATAATTGATATAATAAACTGTGTTTAAGTGTTGCATGTGTGTGCACACCAGCATGTGCGTGCGTGTACAGCATGTGTGTGTGCTGCACAGTGAGAATCATCACGTGGTTAACAGGCCACCATCAAACGCCGCTGCATTTCTGCATTTCTCTTTCTTTTCCTGCTTGTCACAACTTCTGACTAGGTCTGTGAGAAGTAGCTTTTACACACAAATGCTCACAAATACACATACACAACTATACACTACGGCATGCCAGTGCACACAGACATACACAGGCTGTTCAGCTTATAACACACACTTCATTTGCGCTCTGACAGCTCAGTACATGTTCTAGATGAAAGAATTGACAGTTCAAGGTGACAGCTACCTCCAATCAATCCAGTGTTGTGCTGTGTGATGTGAGCTCTGTGTACAGGATTTGTGTGTGTAGATGTGTGTCTGAGCACACATGTGTATGTCTTCTCTTTTGTAGTGTTGGTCTAGGTAGTGGGTAGCTGACAGGTGTCCCTTCTTCTTAGCCATGCAATTTATCACCCCACTGGTGATAGGGACCTTTGCCTGAGTCCAAATGCCCATAAAATGCTCTCAAAATGCTCTCTGTCTCTCTCTCTCCCTCCCTCCCTCTCTCTCTCAAGTAAAACAAGCAATGATCAAATCATTTCAAACCAAAGCCTTAGAAATATAATAATATTGCTCTGTTACAACATGACCTCACTGTTACATCCCTCTTTGTGTTTCTCTCTTCTCTCTCTCACTCTCATTATCCATACACTGACAATGGCAGCGAATATATTCTAACTAGAATAAAGTCAAGGCATGCTGAGCAGCCATGGAGATTTCAGATTCTTTTGTTCTTTCTGCCTTAATAATAAAAAGTGTTTCAGGGCTCAGTATGAGCCAGCTGTCAGAAATAAACCACAGCTATCAATATAGCTCCCCAGATATCATTATTTTAGTTCTTTTCAATTAATTATGAGAGCGTGGTGAGATGGTACTTTGGATCTCATTTCAGGGCCTAAATTGGTTTGTGAGCATAAAAACCTTTATTGTGTGTGCCCTGCAGCACACACACACACACACACACACACACACACACACACACACACACACACACACACACACACACACACACACACTTGCATGCATAAACACAAAAAATGGTGTGGAGAGAGAGTTTGGATATGGAAGTTAAATGTATAATTTTGTAGTTGAAGATCACAACATTTTGCTGGATATCGACCAGCTTATCATCAAGCTTTTATTGGAGGTAAAAATCTCTCTCTTGATAGTTTGTTCCACTAGATGATTTTTTTTTCTATTGAAATGCACATTCCTTTACTTTCTCCTTGGTAACAGTAGCTTTCTCTGTGGGGAGCCCCTTACCACCACCCCACTCCACCCACCCTGCCTCCAACACCCCTCCTATTCTATTCATCCACTGCTGCTGTACCAAATCAGCTGGGGGTTAGGGCTTTAGGAAGAGCCAGGGGTGGGCTAAAGGGTTATGAGGGAAGCGTGAACCATACTGAACAACACAAGCATAAAGACAGGCCTTAAAGTTGAGATCCAATTCCTTGTTTTTTTCCTATTTTTTTTTACCCTCTCTTCTATTTCTATTGCTCTAGCCTTGCTGTCTTCATCTGCCCCATCTCTCTCTCTCTCTCCTCTCTCTCTCCTTGGCAGTGGACGGAAGGAGTCAGGGTGATAAATAGGTGGTGTCCGATGTGCTTCTCCCCTCCTGTCGTTCTTTCTCTCCCTCTCTTCCACTCTCCTCCTCCACGGTCTCGGCTCACCGCACTCCCAGCCCAACAGTGTGTTCATTCCTGTCAGCAAAAAGAGAATCACTGGAACAACCAGATCTACAGTGCACATGTGCAATCACACACACACACACACACGCACACACTTTTGCACTTGTGCACACTCACACATGCTCAGGTACACCCACAACCACATACATCACTAGCGAGACCATAGTAGGGTTGATAAAATAGTGCGATGGCGGTATGTTAATGTGTAAAATGCACTCTGAGATTCGCAGAGAGCCACAGTCGCACACTAAGCTTACAGTACATGCACAAACCCACTCACAGAGAGAGTCTATTAGTGTTCACATTGCACACAGTCTGGATGAATTAACATCAGTGGTCACTGCACACACACTTATTTATCACAGGCACTTCCTCCCTCCTTACTTGTGTGTGTGAGCGTGAGTGTGTGTTTGGATTATTTGGTTGGATAAAAATCCCAATTTGAGAAAAAAAGAAAGAAAGAGGAGGAGGAAGCCTTAGTAGGAGAAGGTGGTCAATACCTACCTTAGTCATGATGGATAGTAGCCCTGGAGTTAAAGCTGAATGTAGCTTTATTCTTTTTACCCTTTAGTGACATGTGTCCTCCCAGAAAACCATTATCAAAGTAAATGCCTGTATCTTAAGCAGATCCATATATTTAAGCCTGTAAGAGCTCCGAATAGCACAGAGCTCCCTCATCCATTTCCAAAATCTCTTGAAACAGCCACCTGTCCAGATCTTATCAGTATATCTCAAATGGGAGCAACACATCATACAGTACACTGCATTGAAGCTTATAATAACATAGCCTGCAGTGTCAGTTCCCCCTCTCAAAACATTCTCAGTGTAGTGCACTTCCCTTGACCCCTTGCTAGGTAAGTGAGTGTGTCACTGGAGCTTTATTGAGGAACAATTGGTGTAAGCATCCTCTCAATGCTACCATGCGTCACCTGTTGTATAATTGAAGAGGCTGAGTGCCTGTTAATGATCCTCTGCTTGACCCTGGGCCTGTATTTGCATTGTTTTTAGCTTAGCACATGGCTAATAGCTAGCCTGAAGGGACGCTGGCCTTGCCAAAGATCGAACACCAATTTCCTCCATGCCAAGGGCAAGCTTACTACATCATTTGGAACACAAGAGAAAAGGTGCATGCCTGCACACAAACGCAGCCACTCATTCTCTATATTTCCTGCTGCAACACAATGTCATGCACACATGTGCACAAACACACTGTATAAATGAACCTACGTAGCCAGGGGGTACGTTGAATGGGGGCAGCGAAAGGTGCTATTTATTTAACTGATGAGAGTGAACCTGTTAGTAGAGGGGCTGCGAAGGAGAGGTGCTAACGCCCCCAGAGAAGTGGCTCTTTCCTTAAACCAGGAAGGCTCTTTTAAAGAGGTCACAGAGGGTGAATAGCAAAGACAGCATGCTACAAAAGAAAATTGAACCTAAATGGAACACACTAGCAAACAGACCCACCCCACAACCCCCGACATTTTTCTGAACATGTCTTTAAATTGGGTTGTAAAAATGTGCATCTCTCAGGTTTATATGAGAATCCAATCTGCAACAAGGAGGGGATGAGCAACAGAGCAAGTGATAAAAACAAATAAATCAATTTAGTTGCCGGGTTTATTTTCTGATCACAGAGAGCAGTGAGTAATAAAAACAGTGTTACACCAATGCTAAGCTTTGCTTGCATTTTTCATTTACGTGCATAGCATTTGTGCATGTGTGTGTGTGAGAATATATTTGTGCAAGACGGTTGCCTTCGTCAGCGACAACAGCATTTTCGTGTGTGTGCTTGTCGCAGAAATGTGAGTTTCTATTCACCTAGCAGATGCACAATATCATAACCAATACACAGTAAAAGCCCACTGGGTTCCATTTAACAACACAGAAATATCTACTATGGTATGTGCGCAGATATAAACAATGTTATAGCCTCATCCCTGGCTCACTGCTGTCCTTATGCTGTGTCTATACTTCACTCTCTTTATGGCACTTATTATTGGAAAGTCAACAGACATAAAAGACTCAGTGTGAGTAGGAAAGCCCAGCCAATGGTTTAGAGTGTCATTTGGCAGGTGTAGTGGGGAGGATATTGGGAGAAGGGCAGCAAAATTGCCTCAAATCGAAAAAACTATACAGGAAATAATTTACTTGGACTGTATGTCTCTAGGCACTCAACATTTAAAATGGGCTCTGCTACTTTAATTGAAAGGGAAAGAAAGACAGGGAAAGGGAGAGAAAAGCTGTTACAAACAAGAGCATGATTTATGAAATCCACCCCTCTGTTCGTCAGAGCTAGCTCATTATGTATGCGCAACAGTGAGAGTGTGAGAAGACGGATGAGTCGTCCCGGTGGCGGAGGAAGAGGAATGGCGCCGCTAAACTCTGCCGGTAATCAACTGGTGAAATTAAACATCAAAAAACCAGGAATGATTGTGTGCGGCAAAGCGATTTGTCTGCAATTAGCGACCGGTCGCATAACTCACACACAGACACACATAAACACATTCACGCTTAATGGAACAAGACATGTCACCGGATGTGTGTTTGTGTGTGTATGCAGAAATATGGCGCAGGATAACCATAAAAACAGTAAGTTAATAAACTTGAGAGACATTAACAGGACCTGGGGCAATTGGTGAACAGCTACTTCATTTGTCAACATCTCATATTGAACGCTTTCTGAGAGGTAGCTGCTTGTATTTATAGGCTTGTCTCTGTCATTTGTTTATGCTAGTTTAGTTAAAGTGAGAGAGGGGGGTGGAAAAGGCCAAAGAGGAGAAAAGAGACTGAGAATTGTTTGTTTACATGGTATTTATCGTACCTCAGTATTTTTAGTGTAGTATCAAAGCAACTTTCATGACCTTTATAGTGTTCCATGATCAAACATAATGTACTGTACACCATCACCTTAGCAGGACAAGACGTCTCTGGTTTTTATTAACCCTGACCCAGTACACACAATGCGCTCAATATAAAGGCAATGTGTCAATGTCTCAGCTTTTTCCACAATGGAAACGACACACGGAATGGTTACCTGAGCCTCAGAGCACTGGGTGGAGCTGAATTTCATTTCAGACATTTTCTGACTGCTGCCATTGTAATTCATCAGTGTATTGTAGCAAGTACTGTTTACCTCAGCATGGGTGTCACACGGCTAACACCCAGTGTCAATGCTGACAAGTGTGGCAAGACTGCAAAGATCTTCACTGGTCCTTTCTCAGTAGCTAAGAAGCTGCTCTCATATTTCTTTGAATAATAATAATGATAATAATTGAATTCCCTGTTTTTCACAGGATTACTAGTTGTCTGAGCTTAAGCCTAGACTTTTCTTAATCTGATTGCCTGTGGTTGTCTCAGTTGACAGAATAATCTGTGCCATAACAACCCAGTTGAATATTTCCAGCAGCTGCAGACATCTACTGGTGTTCTTAGCAATGCAAATTACTGTGCAGATGTTTTAACTGTAAACAGTCTCATAAATGAGTGACTGAGAGAGCTGGACATCTACTGCGAGCCTGTGTTGCTTTGGTTATTAAAGTATGTTGTTGCATGTGTCAATCTTGCAAGAATAGTCCCTGATTATGTTTTGAACGTTTGCAAAGGAAGTGTCTGATGAATTTGCCAGCATGTGATTGATTTGAGTGCTTCTTTTAGATCTGCTCACCTCCATATTTTCCTCCTGCCATTCCACTCTCTCTCTTACTTTGTCTCCCCACTAAGCGTTGACTAAATTCTCTTTTTGGCTTCTTCTGCTTCGCAAAACATTTGGTTCTATAAGCTTGGTGACGTAGTGACTACTCACAGGGCAAGCTGGTGAACTAGCTGATGAGCTAACTACGAACACACTAGCCAGCTGAGAACATGCTCGTTACCCAGTCACAAAAGCTCCCATGCCCAAAGCATTTTTCGTCAATTTACCAATAAAGAGTTTTACTGAACAGGGGAAAAAGCTGTTAGAGCTAACACACTTGCTAACTGCTTGCTGTGTGTCAGTTAGCAAGCTCGTTAGCTCAGTTGCTCCACTGATTCTGGGTATTTTATTGGAATAACTTGATTTTGCCACCAAATTTTGCCAATTTAATTGCTGGTGTGACCATGCTTTAAGACCATAATTTAGTTAGACTAGAATGATACAAGACCGGACTACTTCTGTTCTGACCAAAGTGCCATGATTGGTCACAACTCCCCAGTTGTCCACCAGTGACTCCATTTAATTTGAAGAGAGCTACTAAAGCTTAGCCCCCCAACCTAATATAAGTCAGATTAAGACTGGTTGTCAAATGAGTAAAGCACCATAGCTAGTCCCTTTGAGATCTGACATCTGTTTTCTTTGCTTTCCTCTCTCCTCTGAACAGAAACTTGCTTCAGTGCAGCTCACCATTGGGCTGGGCCGGGGTGGAATCTGGGGGGCTTTAGCTTCAAATGATTTGTGTGAATTGCTTACACATCGTATTTTGACCTTCCACCTCATGCTACGAAGCAGGTGAAATGGGGTTGACCTTAACCCTGCTTTTTTTTACAGTATGCAAAGGAAATGGAATCTGATATGATTCACATGGCTTGATAGGGTTCATCAGATCACACAAACTTGAGGGCCAAATACAAAATCCACATCTTCCAGTGTCTCTTTTTGGACAATTCCCACCCCTCTCGATCTCTGTTTCCCCCTACAGTCTTCAATCTATCTTTTCCTCTTTACCTCTGACCTTTTCATTTTTGAGTTCCTCCATACCAATCTCCTCTTCCATCTTGTCGTCTACACTCTCTCTTAATCCTGCCATACTACTGACCTTTCAGTTTCATTCTTCCTCCATTTCTCTACCTCTCTTCTCCTCCTGGTCTGGGCTGTAATTCAGCTTGTTTCAGGGCCAGTTAGGCAGCCAGTGGAGTTAATCTGTCTTTTCAGGTCATAAATCATTGTTTGGCATCTCTCTCTCTTCCTCTCTCTTCCTCTCTCTCTCTCTCTCTCTCTCTCTCTCTCTCTCTCTCTTCCTCTCTCTTTCCTCTCTCTCTCCCGCTTTCTTTCCTCTCTCTCCCCTCCTTGCTCTTACCTGCTGCATGGACGTAGAGCATACTTTGATGTGATTGCATCTGACAGTCAATGCTGGTGTTCTTTGCATGCATGTTTGTGAGCGCATGTGTGAGTTTGTGTGTGGTTATCACTGCTTTAACACCCAACAGATAGGGAGTGAAACTGCATACTCTGGAAGTGCCACAGCCAATAAGAAAAGACTGTTGAAATGTCAAGACCAATCAGAAGTGATGCTTCTCTCTGTGGTGCAGTTTGGATCTTTCTCTCTCTCTCTCTCTCTCTCTCTCTCTCTCTCTCGCTCTCTCTCTCTCTCTCTCTCTCTCTCTGTGTCTCGGTCTTCGCAAACACAACAATGGCCCACACTCACACTAGTAACAGATGGAATCTACTGGCTCAAATTCAGTCATACGATGAGCGAATTCTTTGAACTTTCAGAAGATAAATTAAACTGACTTTGTGTGTGTGTGTGTGTGTGTGTGTGTGTGTGCATGCTTGTGTGTGCAATCTGACATATCTATGACCAGGCAGGTGCATGGGAAACTGTTGGCCTCTACAACAGACAAAACCACATCAGGAACTAGAATGGCGGAAGTGATGGGGGGAGGAATACAGAAGAAAGAAGGGGAAGGAGAGAAAACAGCTTAGCGTAGCAGGAGGGAGGAGAGAGAAAGAGGGAGAACGCGGGAGGAGAGTAAAGTTGAATAGCAGGAGGGCGGGAGTGGGAGAGCGGGTGAATGAATGTGTTGTGGATCTATTGTGCCCAGCTCCTGAATGGAGTGTTAGTAAGCTAAGTAGTAACTGGTGATTTACAGCTCCGAGGCCATATCAGCTGAAGTGGGCAAACAATACCCTTTCATAAGCAACATTCAGCAACTAGAAGAACCATGTAGAACTGTGCTATTCTGGATTTAAAGTGGGGTGAAGTGTTTTGGAAGTGTCTGTGGTTACGTGCAAGATGACACTTCAGCAGAGAGGAAGAAGGGAGATAGAGGAAAAGCTAATGAGGGGCAAACACAGCAAGAAAGAGAAAGTGAAAACTCAACAAATGGGGAGATGCTATTTGTCTCATTTTAGCTTTAACGCAATATTTTTTTAACCAATGTGTTAATTAAGTTTTGTATTATCCCTGTTAGAAATTGTGTCTTTTCACTGAAAGATAAAGAGACCGTGTGGCATTATCAACTGTGTTATTTTTTTGGTGTGTGTCAGTGTGTATGTCTCGTTGTGTGTTTGGGGGTTGGGGTAGTATTGTAAATAATCTCCAGGCTCTCTCTGCTGGCTGCAGGTTCCCAGAGATTAGCTTCCCTTCTCCCTCTGAGCTCTGAGCTATGTTCAGCACCTTAAAGCACTTCCCAACCACTCCAAATGTAAAGATGCACGATAACTTGACTACCACTTTGATAACAAGAGGTTGTATCAACTAGAATTGTTGAAGTTTATATTTGCTAAATATGTTTTCAACCATTTTTTTCTGTCAACTTCTCACTTTCTCTGTCAGCCTGTCCCCCACACCCGGTGAGAAATGTTGAGACGCCAGTCATTATGAGCAGAGCCACCCAGCATGGGGACCCTGAACGCAGACCTATCCATGGCATTAGAACAACAAGCTCTGTGACGAATGGGAGAAAATAGAGGAGTCGCGCTTGTGTATGTGTGTGAGAGCATGTGTGGCCGCAGCTACACATTTGCCATTCTGATTTGTTGAGAAAGAGGGAGATTCAGTTGACCATTCTGACTTTATTGCGCTGCAGAATTGTGATAAGGGCCACCCACACAAACACACACACACACACACACACACACACACAAATGTGGACACACACAATCATTCACAATCTAATAGAAACTGCATTCCATACTGCAGTGCACATTCTGCTCTGCATATAGATTGCAAGGAAGATAGTCCGCAAGGAGGTTTCTGCGGAAGTGTCATGGGAGAGGGACACTCGCAAAATCACACACACACACACACACACACACACACGCACACACTTGCATGTGCACTCTGAAAAGCAATGCACACAAGTGCTGCAGGAGCAACAGTTGGCTCTAGCTTGCCTCCCCAAACCCACGAGACCTCCTTTCAGAGACCCCAGAGACCTCAGCCTCCCTCCTAATGCTCCTCCATCCCTTTCCAATTCATCCTCTCCTCTGTTCCGTTCCTCCCCCTCCTCTGCCCTTCCCGCCCCAGAGAGTTCTCAGTTCTGACAGAACAGTTAATCATACACTCTCTGCAGGTCTCTTCCTATGTGTGTGTGTGCGTGTGTGTGTGTATGTGCGCGCACGCATGTGTCCAGATGTACACCTTCATTTTCAGCAAGACAGAGGATCTATCTTTCGCACCTCCATTTTTCACTCATTTCTTTCCACTTTTTTCAACTCTTCTTCATCTGCCCTTCATCTCTCATATCGTACCCATGTGAGTATTAAAAACACAAACAAGTACATAAAGGAAAAGACATTTTTTTATTAAAACCCCAATGCACATTTTTGGTACCTGCCTTGTCTACTTCTACTTTGGTAAATTTTTATTTCATTAGCTCAATAACTAGCTAGTGAACACCAACACAATTTTAGAACTAAAAAATCCTGTGGATTTTGTCCCCCATCATTTACACTGGGAGCACGCTTGTATGAATGGGAGGAATGATTACAGCAAGCAAAACCCAATTGTTTTAAGACTGAGTTGAAAAATTGTAAACCTGTCCTTTAATATTACACTTTCAAAGAGTTGGGAATCACAAGAGTTGTATTTAAAAAGAAGAAGAAGAATTGTCAGAATCGATAGAATCGACAGAATCGAATACCTCTAGTATTGGTCAAGAATCAAAAAAGCCAGATCCTAAAATTCCCTTAATGCAACTTGTTAAGATCATTAGTTCAACTCTTCCTGGCGGGTAAACTCCCACGTCTTCCAAGTTCCTGCCCATAGTTTGCAACACAGGCTTTTTGACAAGAGTTTGTAGTCTCTAAGCCAAAAACTGAGATAAGCCACAGAGGACATTACACAGCTGTTTTTCTCAGGTAATTCTGTGTCTGCTATGGTGGATTTCTCCTTCTATGAATATTGTTAGTCCAGAAAGAAGCCCTGTTTAAAGTTGAAATCTGTAAGTTTCCACGCATTGTTGCCTGAGCATGTGGTGAGAGTTCCCCAGCAAAGATGACCAAGTTGTTATGGGAGGTTGTGTGGAAGCCTGCAGTTTATTTGAATCAGCCATTGCAGGACTTGGAAAACATCTCAGCTAGTGAAGTGTGAACCTACTGGGCTTATGCTTGATTTTGATGCGTGAAACTACAAATGTGGTGCGAAATGTGTCGCTTCCAGTATGCTGGCTCAGTTTTAAGTGGACTATTGGTACTGTCAGCCAGGACAGGAGGAACCTGACAAGTCACGACTATCTGATCAACTCACTCGCAGACTACAGAGTCTCTATCCATGGTTAATGTGCTGACTTGTGTGTTTTATATTCCACCATATAAATTATAGATAAATGATATCTTAACAAGTTATGGTTTTAAAAGCATTATGGGAAGTTTTGTTTTAGAGACACAGAGATCTGTAAAGAATATTTAAGAATCTTTTAAGTTATGACCCCCAAAACCACATTACACAAAATAACACATATTTTTTGATGAACTTCAGGCAACAATGGCCTATTCCAGCACAGGTGCAACAAACAATTCCAGAATGTGGAACAAAAGTGAAAACACATTTATCCAAGTGGACAGAGAACAAACCAAAATTAAGAGCAATCAAACATGTGCTGCTTTGTGCAGTAATGTTAATATTGATGATGATTGATGATGATGAAGCCTGTAACAAGCCTGTAATCAGAAAACAAGTCTAGCTTGAGGTAAGTTCAGGTAAATGTAAGGGAAATGTTTCCATCCATAGCAGTCAATGAATGATCATAATAGTTTTATACATTGACAAATCTATGCACCAGACAGAACGTTGGTATTAGACTATTTTGCAAAACCCTTGATTTCTTTCAATGTCAACATTAAAAAAATCTACTATACTGTATCTGTGCATGACAACTACAGTATGGTTAAGTAAGATCATGTTTAGGCAACTGCAATACTTGTTTAAGCTAGTTGTTGCTAAAAAACAGTAATTGTAAGTCTCCACTCTCAAATGGGAGTCCGATTGTCATGATGTGGACTCTTTGTTGGTTCCTGTTTTATTTTGGAGTTTGGTCTGTCTTGGTTCCTGTGTGTTCCTGCCCTTGGGTCTCCCCTTGTGTTGATTGTCTGTTGATTTGCTTCACCTGTGGTTTGTTGCGCACCTGCCTCTGATTCCCTCGTTTGCTCTTCCCTATTTATACTGGTCCTTTCCCTTTGTTCCCTGTGGTGTCATTACCCTATGTTACGTGGTGTTCAGTGGTCCTGGTGACCTACCGGCTGTGTTTTGTGGTTTCTGTTTTGCCCTGTGGAATTTCTGGATATCCTAAGTTGTGTGTACTGCCTCTTTTAGTTTGATATCGGTTCCTGTGTGTGGACTTTATTCCCTGTGCTTCTGACTACCCGAACCGAACCCGGACTCCTATGTTTGCTCACCAAGTTACCAACCTGTCTGTTTAAATATAGTATAATAAACCTGCTACAAGCTTCCTCCTCTGTCTGCGATTGGGTCCTCTCCCAATACAATACACCGATACACTGCATGCTCATCCACCACCCTGACCTCCACACGCTTACTTTTCCTCCTCTCTTCACAAAGGCACCTCCTTTTTTCTGCTTTGGCATTGAAGGTTGGTACTGAAGGTTAAATCGTGAGGTGTGGAATCCTTCAATATAAAAGTAATTTCTAGGATACTGGAGTTCATAGTGTAAAGTGCCATTATTATATTGCTTTGACTGGTTGTATATATTTCACCTGTTACAGATGAAATACTAGATACAAATTGCCCAGAGTATCATGAGATCACAGCCTCCAGACACCAAGGACAGTTACAACATTTTGGAAGCCATAAACATTTTTATGGACCCAACCCACTCCTGCTACCTCATCTTTGTTTGCAGATTGAGATTCAGGAACAGTTTTGTGCCTGGAGCCATCACCTGTCTGAACACTGTCCACCACCGCTAACTCTCTCATAGTCAAAGCACTACACACCACGCATACAGTGCTGGACTCAAGTACTACCTGTTACTCCTTCACACACAGCATTCATTTCTTTAGTGGTCAGCTATACTAAATACCCTGTGCACGTGATTTATATTTGACAATAATAGCCTACTTAGTATGATTTAACAAAAAATATAGCAGTAGCAATAATAAGCTGTGGTGTTTGTCTGTCTTGCATCACTTTACATTAGTTAGTTACTGTATTTTCCATGTATACATCTACTAGTTATTTACCTGCACATATTTATAAGATATTGTTTTAATGCATAACATTTATACTTGCTTCTTTGCAACTAAGTGAAGAAAATGTTTAAAAAGGCAAATACCTATAAAAAATAGGTAACTTTTCACATTTATTTCTTATGAAATCAAATATTGGGGCTAACAATTTTGTTGTTATTCACATTGACAATAAGGACTTTTTTTTAAAATCTTAACTCTTGTGAAAACCTGTGCCAGACTGGTAAAAAGTCTTGATTGTTAGGACAAATGTAATTTATAAAGGATCCAAAAACACTCCAAGACACAGTCCGTCTCTGATTAGAGCTGTGCTGGTAATACAGGATCTTTGTTTGGTCAGGTATCAACACACACCACCAAACAATAGAAGGGGTGTAGAAATACAATTGCTGTTGTAATAGTTTAAGAGTATTTTCGTCTTAAAGTTGTGAGTGAGTGTTTGGTCATAATATGAAGAAACTAATTTAAGTTGAGGCATATAATGTGTGGAAGAGGGTGTGGATTAACGCTTGCCACTGGAGTTGACACTAACTTGCAAAACACCCTCTGTTCATATACTCATGTTGTTCACACTGAAAGCTGCAGATAAATGAATAAGCGTAAGTTAAACCGTCCTTGTTCACCCTCATGCTGATATGATGTGCTGATGGACACACATTCTCTCCCTCTCTCACACACACACACACACACACACAGTCACACACCCATCAAGTGTGCATGGAAGTGTGGGTGTGGGTGAATATTACAAGTCAGCAATTTTGAGGAGTGAAAATTGCTCTTGCTCTCCAGGATATTTTTAATTTCCTATTAAACATCATTACACTCGCATGGTTATGCATGGAAACCACACCCCTGCGCAAGCACACATACACACCTGCACACACATATATACACCCACTCTCTCTCTCTCTCTCTGTCAAAGACAAACTCTCACTAAGTTCACACTGCGTGACTGCCCATGCGATGCTCATCCTTGTCCTCCATTTCATTAAATAGGGGGCCGAGTGAGCTATTCTGGGAGAGAACGGTAACTCTTTGTTGGTTGCTCAGCTAAAGAGACGTCTCCAATAGCAACTGAAACCTATGGCCTCACCCCTGTAGCGTCCAGCTCTCATACTTGTGGTTGTGAGTGTCCATGTCTGTCTGTCTGTGTGTGTGTGTGTGTGTGTGTGTGTTTTCATGGGTTCATCCCTCTGAGTGTGTACCTGTGTTTTGCATGTGTGTTTGTGTGTGCACAGACGAAACAGGATGTGATCTATCACACAGATCTATAACAGTGGTACATAGCGAGGGATGAACACGTTAGTGTCAGTTGCAGATGAGGGAGACGAGCAGAGGAGAGGAGTGATGTGACTGTTATCGATCCTGCCTGGTAATTACAGCGCGATTTATTACCGGGGGGGGGGGAGACAGAGAGAGAAGGTATCATATTTAGTTTGGGGTTGTAAGTCAGGTTTTTGGCGAGAGTGAACAAGGTCAGAGAGAGACAGAGATAGATCACTTTACTTCTCCCTCCCTTGAGTGCTGTGCGATCTGATCACTGTTGTGTTTTCTGACATCCTCCCCCATCCTTTCCCTCCCCACTCATTCCTATTTTCTATTTTTTAAATCCTCATATGACCATATGATGCTGTGAGCACCATGTTCAACACAAGCAGACTCATGTTTGTTTTCTTAAACACTCTTGCATAAATTTTGCCTTTCCGTGCATGGTTCCTTTTTGCCTGTCAGAGGCATCACTTGTAATCAGTGCTGAGAGGAAGTGTTGATATGATATGAAATGAAGGTGCACTCTGTCACTCTAACAACAAGCCTGCCGGTGTTTGTGGCTTGTAAAAGTGTGGGAGGGTTGGGTTGTTTACAGAGATGTGTGGGCGTTAAGCATGATCTTGTGGGTATGTGTGCGCATTTATGTGTGTTTCTGTTTGTGTGGAGACAATATTGTTCTTGAATATGTCAAAAA
This sequence comes from Maccullochella peelii, assembly GCA_002120245.1. Taxonomy (NCBI): domain Eukaryota; kingdom Metazoa; phylum Chordata; class Actinopteri; order Centrarchiformes; family Percichthyidae; genus Maccullochella; species Maccullochella peelii. Next base: position 54,260 of record LKNJ01003836.1, on the reverse strand, counting down.
CTATGTTCTTATTGACGAACCACATCCTGTCTTTCATTGAGTCACACAGACAAACACATGTACCAAAACACAATACTATGATCCTACTCACGTATACGTTTGGTTGAACTGTAGAGTGATTTTTTTTTCCTGACCACTAACTGTTTTGTAAATATTTCACCGGATGCAGTTATGGGCTAAATAGAGTTGATCCTCTTGCATTAACACAACTAACAATCCTTACAGGCTGATATTTTTACTTAGATTTTTTACTTTGATTTCATTATTGCACAGAAACATATCGTGTATGAAAGCATAGATTTCAGTGACAATAAAAGTATATAGAAATACTTTCTATTGGAGTTCTACATATGAACACACAGAAACACACGCATACAAAGACAAAAACATAAAAACACAAAGAGAAGACACAGAGCATTAATAACTTTCCAAACTAACTGATGCAAAATGTGTAACCATAGAATGCAAAATTATTTCTTATAGTTTTATTCTTAATAATAAAAAAAATTATTAAGCTCTTAATATTATTTTTTTAATATTATATTCTTACTGTTGAGATTTTAATATGTATAAATTGTGCTACATAACATAGTAAAATAAACCAGATTCCACTTTCACTGTAAATCCTTTTTCTCTTTGTATCAAAGCAAAGCATATCAGCCTTCTTTAGGAGTATCATGTTATATGGAGGGATGGATTAGATTAAAATTAGAAGTTTATCTGGGACTGTTAAATAAAGAATACATTTGATATTATTCATAGCAGAGTATAGTTTGCTGGTGTATGTTGCTATGGTAATCCTGCTACTGGCAGCATTCCAGTAATAGATTGATTTGGGTCTGGTTATTCTATACACTAGACCCAAAGATGGAAGAAGAAAATCTCTTTCTTTTTCTGTGTGTGTGTGTGTGTGTGTGTGTGTGTGTGTGTGTGTGTACACGTGTGTGTGTGTGTGTGTACATGTGTGTATACGTGTGTGCTGCCGTCCATGTGTATATTTGCTTTATCAATCTGTGAACTCTGTATTGATTGGCCAAAAGATATTCCCTCTAATGTGCTTGGGGATGAGGAGTGGGAGGGGGGGAGGCAGCTTTCACTTAGCCTCCGAGCTCTTAAGAGAACATCTATCTATCAACATTTCCAGGCATGGGGAGGGGTCAGGAGCTGGTAGGTGGTTCGATCTCACACACACACACACACACACACACAGAAGAAGGAGCAGGAATCATTAAAATAGCAACAGCATCAAGCAGCCAACACACCTAAGCAAAGCTCGAGCTTGTTGCTGTTGTTTACACTGTGGGAGGCAAAGGGGTGATACATCTCAGAGAGCTGCTAGTTTGAGCAATAGAGCCTGCACTTTGTGGCAACAGCCAGGAGAGAAGAGTATCATTATTAGTGCCAGGGCTCAAGGTCTAGTATGTATTCAGTGCAAGCATGCAACAATCTGTCCAATGTTTTTGTTTTGTTTTTAATTAGGGAGTGTATAGAGTGAATGTTGCACTGTCTGGATGCCTCCTGCCCTGACTCCTGGGATGATGTGATGCATCGTGATGATAATGTCTTTCCCTGTTTTCACACTCGAGCTCCATTTGCTCTCTTCGGGCCTCGCACAGGACTAGAGACTCACAGAGCCACCATTTAGCTCTCAGCAGGGAGAGAGAAGAGGGGGAATCAGTCGCTCCTCCTCTCTTATCTCTCACTTAACAAAAGCCTCTGATGAAGACAACAAGCATTCTCCCTCTCCCGCTCTCTGTCTCTCTCTCTTGCTCTCTCTCATTTGTCTCTTGCTCTCCTCTGTTTAACTGTCAGAGTGCTAGTTGAACATGGCAGCTCAGACACTTTTCACATCTCTAGTCCTTTGTTGTGTGTGCTATCACGTGTGTGTGTGTGTGTGTGTGTGTGTGTGTGTGAGTGACTGCATGCTTGCGTGTATTGTTGTGTATAGCACAGGCTTGCTCATGCACTTGCTTGCCAATGTTTGTGCTTTGGTATACTTGCACGCTGGCCTGTGTGTCAATGCATGGATTTGTGTGTGTGTGTTAGAGGGACCATATGCCCACATATGTATGCGCAAGCAATCTCGGCAGTTATTGTTCTGTTGTTTGCATTGGTGAACATCTCCGTAATCATCTTCAGAGTTAACACACACATGCATGGAAACAGATGCACATGCTGGCCTACACTACAGCCCCTGCGCAGCTGTCTCGTTTTCATTTCTGGCTTATTGTTTCCAACTAGCACCATAGCAGAAGTGGTTCTTAGCTTGTAATGTGGAGGAAATGGGTGAACAGCCTCTCTAATTACACTTCACCCACTGACACTAATTTACATACAAACACAATCGCACTCCAATCCAAACCTTCATTATCTCTGGATTCCATTCTGTAGGGCATGATTTTCTGGCTGTTATATTTCATTCAAGCTCCGTTTCTCAGCACCACTGCTTAGTCATTACGCTAACTGAGAGACGCAAATTGGGATGTTTCCAGTGAGAATGTGACCCTAGAATGTCTAAATGTTTCAAACTAAGTAAAGGGTAAGTAAAAGGAACACAATAGTATGAAAATGGCCTCTTTCTCAATGCATCTGTGTGTGTTTGTATGTAGCCCACAATCAGCACAACTCTGTGTCTGTCCTACCATGGGTTCATACGTTTTCTTCACACTTCTGACTTGTGTTCTCTCTCCAACACACACCACATGCACACACACTAAATAAGCTCTATTGTGAGGCCATTACAATGTGAATGAGGGGCCCACCAGCTCCATTGAGACTTGTGTGAGTGAGTGTGTGTCAGTGCAAATAGGTTAGAGAGATTGATGAACTAGTAGGAAGGGAGAAGGGAACACCTAATCAAGTTAAAACACTGTATGATTGACATGGCGTGTCTGGTTGATTGACATTCCACAGAAGTAGGTCTAATGGGCCTGATTCATATGTGGGTGAACATGCATGAATGAGTGTAGGCTATTTTGAACAGTCAATATCAGAAATGTCTTGCATTCATTCCCACGATTGATACCATTATTGATTATGTGCAAATACATTTTTAAACCAGCAACAGGCCTAGCCTAAGTGTTCCTCTTCCTTCTCCTTGTTTTTATCCTTGAGTATTACAACTTGTGCAAGGAGCGAGAGATAATAAGCAAGGCCATTAACTTGCACCGGTGCGTATCCATGTGTGTGACATCCCTCATCCGACTAACACCAACTAACGGACCGTGAGCTTTTACCGGGCCAGTGTGATGCCAGAAAAAAAAAGGCTGTTTGTGTCAATCAAACCGAGCCCCCTCCCCTTCTTTCCCTTCTCTCTCTCTCTCTCTGCCTCGATCGCTCGATCGCCTCCACTTGTGTAGGCGCTCTTAAACCAGAGCATTTACGCACGGCAGTCAGTCGTTAACAGGCAGCCTGATATCGGTGCTCCTCGGTCTTCTCGCTGCCTAATCTCCACCTTAAAGAGCAGAGATTAAGGGACAAGTGGGCATAGCGGGGGAGAGAAGAAGACAGCGGGGGAGTCGAGAGTAAGAGAAAGAGAAGAATGATGAAAGGGGGGAGGAGAGCGGATCATTCCGGCTGCCCGCATCTGCTGCTCTAGTGGAGGGTAGAGAGAGAGGGGAGATGGCACAACGCTTCAGCATCCAAAACACACGGGAGTGGTGCGCCACCGAGACCGGAGCCCCGGACCCACCCGAAGCAGCATCACACTCACCGCTCTCCCGTCACGCCTCTTCCCCGCGCGGCAGCGCCTCAGCCTCGGTAAGAGGTAAGTGGGCGAGTCGGTGCTCGTTCTTAACATAAACTTCAGCGGCAGGAAGCGGGATGGAAAACTCTCTGGAAATATCTGCTGTTAGTTTGAGTTAATCTTTCAGCCTGTTAATAGTCTAGTTTATGCTGCGGGTAGCTTTCTTTCATTCGAGCTTTAACAGCACAAACAAATAGATTTATCACCACTTTAGTTCTTCCCTCCAAGCCATTTTAGTGTTTATCCTACTGTATACTTAACACCACGACCCTTCACTGTTAATCAAATTTTATTAACGTTGGATGATTTTCTTGCGGCTTCCAAAAAATATTGCAGTTATAAATAGCCTGACAACTATTATTATGACCACTGACCACTGAATTATATACAAAAAAATTTGACTTGATTTTGAAGTTGAGTACATTTTTGATTTGCAATTTGAATTTTGAAATGGTTCAAAACTTGTTTTATGTAGCATTTCACAAAATGTAGGCCGAGTATATTTAGCTTTTTCATATTGCATGATTTAGAATACCATTGGGAGTTTTAGTTATTAAATTGTCAGTGGAAAACTTCCACGTGAAGTCTCTTGTGTTAATCCAATTCCAGCGCCCTCCTGTGGCTCCTAATAGTGAGACACATGCATACCTCTAGTAACAGGTTAAACCAACACTCACCTATAGCTGAGCCACTCAGCTGTGTGTCAGATTTAATGTTTTTCCTCATTTTAAAATCTAAAAACACCAGTTTGAATACACCTTCTCTGAGTATACTCCTTATCTTGGTACAAGAGTCAATTTCCTCTGCACTTTTAGTGTGTAATAAAACTCTAACACCACAGAAGGTATTCAACAGAATTGTAGTCATTCAAGTACCAATTAAGATGACACGCATTTTATTCAACAAAAAATCACTACTTTCCCCTCTGTGTTGGCTAAGAAAACTGTAAATGTATTTTTATTCTCTTTTTCATTTTCTGGTGTCATCTTTAAGGAATATGACTGGAGTCCCTCCTCTATGACCTTCTCCTCGCGTGTGTTCTCTAAAGGCAAGGAACAAGGAGAGAAGGTTGGGGAGCGTGAGGAAAGACTATTGATATTCAAACAGACAGAAAGAGAGAAAGAGGGGGTGTAGAAAGATAGAGAGAGGGGGAGAGTGAGGCGTAGAGAGAAAAAGAGAGAGAAAAAGATGCTGTGGGATCTTTTCTTCTCTCTGGCTCCCGGCACATACATTAAGATGCTAATCCTGGTCTTTTTTGTCTCTTTCTATAATTCATTGCATTTTGTTCCTCTCTCTGCTCTTTTTCTCTGTCTCTCTTATTCTTGCACTTTTCTCTTGCTCTCCATTTCCTCTGTACTGTCATGGGCTCCCCCCAGATTAGTGCTCCTGGCAAAAGGATTCCAACTCTAATTTTGTGGTATTTCAGATGATTAGGTTCAGAAATAGGACAGAAGTGCACAGAGTTTGGTGCAATTAGAGGAATTCTCAGTAGAGCTTTACAGGACTGATTAGTTGAGCTCCCATCCACCTCCCCACATTGCCATATTAACACACAACCAGCTGTTGTTTATTTGTGAGGATTGACTTTTGTGTTGTGTTGTGCCTTTAACTATGGTGTCACTTTGTGTGTGTGTGTGTGCCAGAGGTTGGATAAGCCCTAAGGATGCAAGTTGTTTTCAATCAGCTCTGTAGTTACCAGCTGTGCCCTCACATTCCCCAGGGTGGCACAACCTAGGTACACACACACACACACACACACACCCGCGAGCACGCACACAGAAAACTAATGCATAGTATTCAACCTTGCCCAACAAATTCACTCTTTCTTCTTTTCTCCTTGTCCTCTTTCTCTGCAGGCATTAATCATCACTTGCTACGTCTCTGCATGTGATCCCGCCGTGAGGATTGGAAGGAGAGTACCTCGACTGCATTTCCTCAATGAAGACCTTTGTTCCCCGACATCCAGCACAGCTCCCTTCTCCACCTGCCATGGTGACATGACACACCCCTGAGTGGCTGTTGCTCCTAACACACATAGACAATCTCTTGGGCTCCTCAAACCCCCAAACTCGTGCACCCACTCTTCTAAGCTCCAGCAAACTAAACACATCTCCTCCTCCTAAGCACAAAACCTCCCCACTTCACGATGACGGTGGCCGTGCGTTTCCGTCGCCACTTGCGTAGGCTCCTGCTCCTGCTGGCCTCCTGCTGTCTCCTCTCCCTCCTCCTCTCTGCTTACTTTCTGTTTACGAACTCCTCCCCTTCCATGCAGCTTGGACAATCCTCCGAACCTGCCTGCTCCCAGCCGCTCTCCATGTCCCCGTACCATCAACTTCCATACCCATACCCTCCTAACCCCCCTCACACAAATGTCCACACTGACCCGATGGTGCTGGTGCTTGTGGAATCCCAGTACTCCCAGCTGGGTCAGGACATTGTGGCTATATTGGAGTCCGCACACTTCCAGTTTCGCATGGAGATCGCCTCAGGGAAGGGCGATCTCCCGCCGCTGACAGAGAAAGGACGTGGCCGATATTCACTCATCATTTATGAGAATTTATTAAAGTATGCACATGCAGATACATGGAACAGACAGCTCTTGCATCAGTACTGTACCGAGTACAGAGTGGGAATTATAGGTTTCTACCGCTCCACTGAGAATTCCCCACCTCTCCTCAAACTCCGAGGCCTCCCGCTGGTGCTTAGGACCAATCAGGCTCTTTGGGACTGCTGTGTGGTGTCTAGCTCACCTCTCCTCCACCTGACCAAGCCCGGCACAGATCGAGGGGCTTTACCTGGGGAGGACTGGACCTCCTTCACGTCCAATCACTCCACCTACCAGGCTGTGCTGCATGCACGGGCCAAGGAGGGAGCAGGGGCAGGTAGTGGTGATAATCCAGGGCCTGGCTTTAGTTTAGGCCTCCAAGCCACTGTGGTACAGGATATGGGACTCTATGATGGGGTGAGGCGGGTACTATTTGGCCAGGGACTGGGCTACTGGCTTCACAGACTCATCCTGGTGGATGCCATCTCCTACCTCACAAACAGGAAGCTTACTTTGGGTCTGGACCGGCACATACTGGTGGATATAGATGACATTTTCGTGGGGAAGGAAGGGACACGGATGAACGCCAAGGATGTGAAGGTATTGAGGTGATGGGTGTATGATAATGTACACTAGAGAGAGACAGAGTGGATTTGAGAGGATGAATTCATGTCAGGTCAGTGGTGTTGGATTAGATTTTTCATTCTGCTATCAACTTCTAAAAGCAGCAATTTATGGCAGCGCATCTGTGAAAATAAGAAATGTTTACTTAGTGCAGTGCAAGTCTGCAGACACCTCAGCAAAAGATTTTACCTGGAGTGTACTTGAGAGGTTTTTAGCTTGGGCACTGGTCCACCAAGGGGCTATTTAGGAAAGCTCATGCGTGTGTGTGCATGTGTGTAATGTCTGTGTGTGTTGGGGCCAAGTGCATATGTGTCGGGGTACAGCGGGAAAGGGTATTTATCTCAAATGGAGGTTTAGCCAGAAGTAAAGAGGCCATTTAAGGGAACAAAGACGTGGAGTGAAAGAGGGAAAGAGGAGAGATGAGAGAAAGAAAGAGCGGTAGTGAATGAACCAATGAAAAGATGAATGGCACTTATTCCTCTTTTCCCACGTTCCCCCTCTAAGGGAAACTAAAGGAGAGTCAGCCATGCAGCCCGCCTCTCAAGACAGCTATTGTTTCAACACACACGCTTGCCTGAGCAAACACACATACACACACACACACACACACACACACATATATACTTAGATGTGCACCTCAACAGATACACATTCACATGCTTATAAACCCTAATTTCTGTAGGAATTTAATATTTTCAAAAAGAGGGAAAAAAACATCTCAGGTTTGCTGGAGTGCAGATAAAAGGCTTCTGCACGAGGACTTTTGTTTGAAATGAGCGGTCACATTCTCCCACTGTGTCCTCACTTAGAGCCATTCAAGAGAAACAAATTGTGCTTAGTGGGTTTTCATGTGTGGGAGCGTGTGTGTGTCTGTGTGTGTGTGTGTGTGTGTGTGTGTGTGTGTGTGGGTTGGGGTGGGTACGGTGGCCCTGAAGGTCAAAACACAACAACATTACACAAAACACAACGACATTTCAGATTACGGAAAGGGAGGGACAACTCTTCTTGTTCGTGATTGGGCCGAACCCAAGTCAGTTCAGAGTTTATTCAATGCGGTGCTAGATTGGATCAACCGGAGAAACTGTTTGAGAGTGTTGCAGGGAAAAGTTGCAGCGGTGTGGTCTGGCCCGTCTCTGCTCGACTCAAGCTTGTTAAAACTAAACTAAACTGTCATCACAAACAAAGCATTACTTATTTACATTCATTAATCAGAGCATTCACAATAATCACTCAAAATCAACAAAACGAAACAGCTGTCTGCTCTCTCGCTCTCTCTGTCTCGTTGACTGTCCTTTCTCTTGTGCATCGTTTCCATAGCAACGACTCTCTGTACTTCCGTTCTAACTACCGGCTTTTTTGTAGCTGGACATAATTTGTGGTGTCTTAAAATATGAATGAGGATAGTGATAGTGAGTTACTTACTACAGTTGCATTTCTAGTATTGATAAACGGCGAAAACATAAAAAAACCAGCGGGTCGAGATGACCAGCTGACTTTGCTACGAGCTGATTGGCTTGTTGAAACAGGTGACGTGCCTTACGTTCTAAAACCAGCCACTGGTGACTCTTCAAGCTGAGTCGCAGGCGGTGCCATCAGTCGGCTTGAGTTGAGCAGAGACGGGCCAGATCACACTGCTGCAACTTTTCTCTGCAACTTTCTAAAACAGTTTCTCCAGTTGATCCAATCTAGTGCTGCATTGAATAAACTCAATCACAAACAATCTGAAATAATAATAATGTGAAATGTTGTTGTGTTTTGTGTAATGTTGTTGTGTCTTGTGAGATGCTGTTGTGTTTTGACCTTCAGGGCCACCGTAGGTGGGGGACTCTAAGACAGATGAGATTTATGCTGCTTTGCGGTGATGTGCATGAGCTAAACTCAGAGGCGTCTGCCCGTCTCACTGCAGCCACAGGATATACATGATAGGGAAGTGTGTGTGTATACGTGTGTGTTTGTGCGTGGGTGTTTTCTGAATCACTACTTTAGATTAGAATGTCACTTTCCGTCAATGGCTGACACCTGTCCCGTCAGACTGTGAAAAAAAAAACAGAGCCACCTGTCTGTGGCTGCAACTTGGGGAGGAGATGAGAGGAATGGGGAGGCTGAGAAAACAGGAGGGCAGTGGGTGGTGAAGTGGAGAGGAATTCCACCCTTGAATATAAAAAAGATGCTTGTATCCAAAAAGGATAAAAGAGTGCATATTCACACACACACACACGCACACACACACACACACAATCACAGAGACACACAAAGTGCACACATACCCGTGCACGTACACATTCACAAAATGAGCACACAAGCTCTCTCTAGTTGGAGTTTTCATTTTAAGTCTGCCTGACTCTTCAGCTTTGTAGCATAAATATACATGAGGATGAACCAGTGCCATAACAGAAGGACCGAGAGATGGGATTGGAGGAAGAGGTGGAGAGAGGGAGATGGAGAGATAAGAGAGAGAGGCCCAGGAGAAGAGAGAGTGATGCCATTTGACACACTCCTTCCACATGTCTTCTCTCTCCTTCAGGATAGTTGGCAATCACAGAGAGGAGACTAGAGGATAAAAAAAAGGAAAAGAGTTGGCGGGAGGAAAGCAGGGAGGGGAAGGTGGAGTATGGCGCCTAGGGGGAAGAGCTAGCAGCTAACTTTGAGATTTTAGAGAAACAAAATGCTGAAGGGAAATGGGGAAGCAGAGGAGGGGAGGTGGAGGAGCAGGAATATGTTGATATGTAGCAGCCCTCCCCTCAGAGATGGAGAGCCTCAGGTGTCAGATTACAGTTTGAACAAGGCTTATTTTAAGTACCAAGTGTGTATGCACGCGTAAACCACATATGTTCATAATCATGTGCATCAACCAATTTATTTTTCTGTATTTTCTAAAATATAATATAATATGTATATATATCTGCTGTGATGCAGGAATTGATTAGTAATTCCTGTTGGTTCGTTTTCAGATGGGCTCATAAATGTAAGTCTTTCCCTTCAAGCGTCAAGTGTCATTGAAAAGCTGTTGAAGGGATGACTCATATTAGATGACCATGTGTACATCGAGCTTTGGGTGAAGGCGACAGCTGAAAAGATGTCCCTTCATTTTATGAAAATAGATGAATGCTTGTTGAATCTGAGGAATTATTTAATCATGAAAGCAAGATGTTTGCACAAAGTAAATTTGAGGTTGTGTAAAATCACCTGGGTCTGATGATAGCTTTATGGAGTAGACAGACTGACTGATGGCCATGATGATATTACAGACCAGGCTTATTCTAAAAGTCTACATCTGAGCATGTTAAGTCTTTGGTGATACTTTATCAAGACATCTAGGAATAATTTATTCTAAATATTGTGGCACTGCAAAAGGATTTTGTAATAAACAAATATCAGTTACAGACACCACAGCACAAACACACTGCAATGAATGATTATGAATGACGCAGAAATTATATAAAATGTAAATCCTCTCTGCTTCAAAAACAGCTTATGTGTAACACTGCATCAAAGTATGTTACAGGATGTGTTATTGACCAATTAGTAGGACAAGGCGTTAGCAGTGTCAATGTTAGAAATCCCGTCTTACCTCTGTAAAGCCAACATTCAATCTCCTGTTCTCCCCGAGAGAAGAAGAGAGAGGAGTGAGACACAGAGAGCGAGGCCAATTAAAATGCCTCCCTCCTTCTCTCTGTACTCTTCATTAGTCTCACCCCACGAGTTCATCTGGTGACAAACAATACCTACACCCCCTCCTGTCTGCGCACACACTCACACACACAGCTGTATTTCCTCTATTAAAATGATTCACAGGGAGGCACCCCACGGATGACATTTCTCAAAATGAGGGATGATGCCAGTCAAAAACTCCCATCGATGATCCGCGCGTGCCTTGCCAGTCTTGTGTTTTTTAAATCATGCGTGGAGGTTTTCTCCTCTCCTCTGCCTTGGAGTGGTTGTTAGGGAGGTGTCCAGTTCTCATCTTCAGATTTTGGAGTGGTTGTTAGGGATCCCTCTTTATCACCTCCTCCTTTCTCCCCTTCCTCCTCCTCCTCTACTCACCTTCTTCCACACCCCCTCCTCGCACGAGTCATTGATCACTATCTCCGGCCTATTTGTATTCCTCCATAAACCTCTCTCTCAACTCGTTCTCACTCTTTTCCTCCCCAAGGTGCTTTCTGAAGCGGTGTCATCTAAGTTGAGAGGACACACACACGTGAACACACATACGGTACATGATTGTCCAGTGATGACTGTAATCATGTCAGAGGAAATTTCCTGCATTTTGCCCATGTTATGTTGTGGCAGTCAGTCTCTTGTACTCCTGAAAAGGAATAATTGGCTAAATAAGATTAAAACATGCTTTTCCAAAGACGCAGTGGAGCAGTTTTTGCAATTTCATTACTTTGTTTAATTTGGTAAGACAAATAATTACTACTTTCATGTGGCCTAATAAGCCATAAAGTGCTTTGCCTTTATGACTGAAGAGGAAGCCTGTTTAAACATCTCATCCAGTTAGAAGGTAGTTATTCTACATATTACTGCAATGCACGAATAATGGGGTAAGGGACGTTTGAAACAAAGAGTATAAATGTCTGGTGTTTTTCATGTCTTCGTGATCACTTTGGTCTGGCAGTGACCTAAAATTTAAAACAAAACGGAAAAAGGAATTACACAAAATGGGCAATATTCCGACTTCATTGAAGATTCTTGGTTTAGCAGTCTGGAATTGATTGTGCAGTCCTACTTTGAGTTAATCTTTAGACCTAAATAAGAATGATGCATATTTGCCACTTAAGATGATGGAACCAAGCTCATTCCATATCCGTTATTACTTTGCCAAATTCCCTTACATAAGTAATGAAGAAAATACATAAACAGTGGAGAAAATATTTGCAAACCAGTGGAGAGAAACAAGGAAATGGGAGAAAATGAGACTGCTTTTGGTCTTTTGTTACAAGAGGCACACAAATTTCCTTTTTTTTTTTTTATTCGTCAGACAACATCATTCATTTAATAAGTGTCAAAGTCTGGCACCTATGCAAAGAAATCTTCGGTGTTGGATCTTTATGGTTTTTAAGATGACAAAGTTGCAGGTCGGAATGGGAGTAAAGGAGATGACATATAAGACGGCAGAGAGGACGTGGATATTGCTTCCAGCATGATGCTTCCTGACATCTGCTCTCATTTGCCCCCCTGATCTGGAGTGAAATAATCACAGTCAGCCCTGCAGGGAAGGAGAAGTTTTACAGTTATGCTATTTGCAAAAAAAAAAAAAAAAAGGCCGTTACATGTTTATGTATCAGGGGTTTTCATTTTAAATTTTCTAACATTTAGTACAAAAAAGACAGACATCGCAGCGTCATTGTAATGAATACCCTGAAGAAAGCATCTGTCAACAAGAAATTATCTTAATAACTTTTTTGGTTTAATTAACAATGTTTTCCCCCTTGTTTTTACTCTAAATCAACTCTGAGAATGTGGCTGTGTGCCATGCATTTTCTTCCACAAAATGAGGCAGATTTTGCGGTCACAGCAATCACTGAAACTCAAAATCCTTGAGGGGCTGCCAAATGGAATTTAGTGTAAGTATAGCGATGCCAAAGCAATCACAAGTACCTTGGATCCGTGAATGCAAGTTAATAAATGATTTTGTAAAATGCTCCATTATAAAAAGTTACACAGACTTGAATCTGACAAGCGAGACTGGAAGTGAGACAGAGAAGGGAAGAGTAAGCAAAAGGAAGACTGGCATTAACTGGTAAAGAGCCCTTCCTGCTCATCAAATAGAGATGCCTGACCCAGTTAAATGTGCTGGTCTAGTGTTCACATTACGTGCATAGATACACACACATAGATACAAACACATGCACTCATGTAGATGAATCAAGAACTTTGACCTGTTTTTGCACAAGAATTAAACCCCATAAATGTGTCTAATGTTCTGGTTCCTTTCAACCCGCCTTCAAATCTGTTTGCACATAAAATCCCACTCGCAAATAAGTTCTTTTTTAATTACTTTTGTTATTTTAGATCTCTCAGCCTTAAGGCTGTGAAAATTAAATTAAAGAAACAGAGCTAATGCGAGAATGACAGAATGGGGATATGGTGGAGAGGTGGTTGGTGTAAAGGGTTTGTGAAAGGCAGTGAATGCCAGCTGTCCAGATGCCTGTCTCCCATCTGTTTGAACCCCAACATCTAGCTGGCACCTCTTCCAGTGCTTAGCACACACACACACACACACACGCACACACAAGAACAGGCAAACACACCCACACTGTCACTCTCACGCACACAGAAACAAACTGGCATTGCTTCTGACACTAGCAGTGTTAGGCAGCTGTGGGATTGGGCACAGAAATGAGAGCTATCGCTAGTCGCTAATCACAGTGTGTGTTTACCTTCATCACAAGAATTGTCAAGATCTCTCTCACATGCTACATAGTCCCACCTCCTGCTAATCCAAATCCCCTCTTCTTTCTTCTGTAGTATCTCTTATGGCCCATTTAAAAACCATCTCCAGCTTTGAACTCAGTATCCAGTGGACAGATTGGCTCCATATTGCTTAAAGCCCTCCATTCTCCCAGATCTACTGCCGTTACCTTCAGAAAAACAGCAGGAGGGGACTCCATGCTCCCTCAGAGCCAGAGTTAGGGGTTTGTCATTCGAGTGTTTCTGCCCAAGAAGTGCACTCATTTTTATTGCTGGGCATAGTTTGTACCCACAGTTCTGCCTCCTCAGGAGTCCACCCATAGCTCTCTAGTCTTGAAAGTAAGATTTCTGAGAACAACAACTCAGGTCTAGTTTAAGGGAGTAAACTGCCACAATTTGCACAGGACAGTGTTTTTGGTTCACTCAGGTGTTAACAAAACATCCTGTTACCATTTCTGTGGTTGTGGTATCCTGATGTGGTTGTGTTACTTTGCCAATGATGCACAGGTTTTACTACTCTAATATTGCCTATGACACACAGCTGGCAAACAAAATGTATCTCTGTTGCCTAGAGAAGTCCTGGATATGGCACACACGCACACCGAGTCACCAAAATAAAATGTTGCAAAAGCTGTAACCAACAGTACGACATTCACACTCACTGTGATTGGCCAGCGGAGGTGAGAAAGAAACCAGGGTTTGAAGTTCTCTCTCTAGCTCTCTTTTTTTTCACTTTTGTGCAACACGATGAATGCTTTCCAAACGAGGTTGAGTCGAAAATGTGAGCTGTTATCCCCATATTTAAACAATATCACGTTCCCCCCCTCTCTATGACGACCGCCTTGTCACTCCGAGTGTGACCGTTCCAATCAGGTATAAACACTTTGGATTTTTTACATGGTGAGACAACGTCATACAAACTAGTTGTGTTCGAGCATAATCCGACCATTATTGTAGTACAGTCAGATCAGTTACACGACACCACAGGGTTTGAAAAGGTAAAATTAATTTGTGTGTTGAGAAATAAAAATCTTAGGTTAGGTTAATAGGTTAATGTCCGCTTCATTGTCTCCGCCAGGATTATACTTATCAAACTGAAATGGAACCAGTAAACTGTAAAGTTTATCTATCAAGTGAAGCCTATCACATACATCTTTCGGTTGGTTTGAAAACCACTTTGCAGAGACTTGAAACTTGCTTGAGAAAGCTGATTCATCACAGTGAGAAATTTGTTGCCTGTGAAAGTTTCATAACCAGTGCTGCGGTTGTGAACAGGGAGTGTGAACAGGGAGTTTCTCCTTGTTAGTGTGTTCTCTGTAAGATTTGGCTGCTGAACAACAACATCTTTAATGCGAGAAATGGCCAAGTTCACATGACCCTTTTAAATGTTTGCTTCTTGGTGTTCTGGATTTGTCAGCGCATCAGTTCTCGGATGACAGAGCATCGGCAAATGCAGCACTTAGAAGAGCTTTAAAAAACGGTTCTCTGCTCACAATGCGATTACTGCACAGTGAACAGGCAACTTTCCCAAGAAAGAAATAAAGGTGAAAAAAATGTTCACTGTGATAGTAAAATTGCTTAAACATGCAAAAACACCTGTATGGCCGTTTGTGGCTCTGAGTCACTGACACACAAAAAATCTCCTGTGTGGCTCTTCTGTTTTCTGCTATGAATGTTAGGTAGCACAATACAAATGAGGTGTTTAAACTAATATACTGCACACTTGGACACATACCTACGTTGACTCTCATAGATACCAACACACACGTTAATAATGCATTTCGACCAAGTGCATCAGGGAGGGTATATTGAGTTAAGATGCAAAGCACTCAGCTTCAAACTTAATTTAATTCTTAAGTCTTTGCATCTGCACGTTTGCCTGTGTGTGGATAGGCAAACGTGTGTGTGTGTGTGTGTGTGTGTGTGTGTGTGTGTGTGTGTGTGTGTGTGTGTGTAAGATGTAGAGGATGTCATAACAGAGGAGACAGGGGATCAGATTAGGGAGCTGTGCACATCTGTCAGCATGCAGCCATCTTCAACACCATTAGATTAAAGCTAATGAAGACACTCTGTGCTTGTGTCTGTATATTTGTTAGTTTGGCACACACACACAGGAGGAGAGATGGTGAAGAGAGAGAGAAAGAGACTGCCTGGAACCGATTCCTTGCTCTGACATCAGCTGCTCAGGTCTCGTAAATCAGGCAGGGTTCCTGGGGATCGATTAAAAGCAGCATGACAAAGATTGGTAATAGAGATGTGGCGCGTAGCCCAACAGAAAGACTACCACAGAGAATCATAAGTGTTTCGTAAATAAACAAAATATTTTTGTGGGAGCAAACAGTGAGAAGTGCAATGATAGCAAGAAGATGCGGTGGGAGAGTGGAAGTGAAAGAGCAAGGGGAGAGAGTTATAGAGAGGTAGAGGGAGCGTTCTTTCCTCCATGCTGCTTCAGCCTTCCTTTCAAATTAGAACAGCTCTGTCTCCTGAGAGTGTGACATTTTCACGGAGCTAGCGAGGGAGAGATGGAGGTTCAGAGAAGGGGGTGGGGGGTGGAAGACAAATGGGGAAGGAGGGGGGCAGAGAGGCGACTGCAGGTTCTCAGAAGCGGGAAGATGGAAGAATAGAGGGAGAATCAGAAAGAAAGGAGGCAGCAGCAGAGGAGGGAGAGAGAGAGAGAGAGAAGGGGTGGGGTGGGGGGGATGCAGGGTTTCACTTGGTAGTGTTAGGGATGGATGGAGAGAATGATGAGAAGGGAGGAGTGTGTGCGGGGGTTATTAGTCCACCCTCCAGAGGCTACTAATGCACTGACCTTCATTAACTCGCATTACTGTCGGTGTGTGTGACTGTGTGTGCGAGAGTGTAACTCTCTTTAGTTAACACTCATTACAGAGTCTTTGTTTAAAGGCCAGTAAACTAATGAAGTCATTAAATAAGTGGAGAAACTCCTGATTCAGGTATTGAAACCACATACGGGGGTAACTTTAAGGAAAGGAACAGCCACTGGAACACTTGCACACATAGAAAACACACTGTAAAAGCATGTTGGTGACCGCCACTGTCAAGCCATAGGATGAGCACTGATGACTACACACAGCCATCATGATAGATCTCTGAGGACTTAAATATACAACAGAGGGACATAAGACCTGAATCAGACAGATCATGATGATACACCGTGCTCCGCCTGAGTAGTTGAATGTGATTCTGTCACTAATGTTCTTTTTCGTCTGTCTGTCTGTCTGTCTGTCTGTATGTCTACAGGCTCTCCTTGATACTCAGAAACAGCTGCGTTCTCAGATCTCCAACTTTACCTTCAACCTGGGTTTCTCTGGGAAGTTCTACCACACAGGTGTGTTCTGTTTATATGCTTTCCATCACGCATACTTACCAGTGCCAGACCTACACATTACTGTAACTATAAGAAATATAAATATGATGACTAAAACTATAAAATTTTACTGTAAAAAAAGGTATTTTTTGTATAATTTAGACTGATGTTTTGTATGAATGATTCATACATTACTGCATTAATTTTTTACATAGACACTCAAAATGTCAATTGTCAAAATGGCTTGGGCTTAGAAAGCTCAAAATCATGTGTTTCAAATAACAAATTAAGCATACAGTTTATGGCAGTTCTATGTAAAAATCTGTTTTCATTTTTACTTTCACTTTCACTTTTGACACTAAAATATAATGTTTTCAACAGTCATGCACAGGCCTTGTGGGGCTAAACATCCTCAACTGTTATTTGGTCTTATGCTGAAGTGTAAGGATGAAACTAATTTTTAATTAACAGTTTTTCATTAAGTGAACATTTTCACATTAACATTTGTTGGCCCCTAGCACAATCCATCAATTGAAAATGTAATGGTCATACCAATCAATTAACATGATATAAAATGATCTTTATAATTTATATTTAGATCCTACTCAGTGTTGGTCTGAGTCAATAAGAGTAGCTTATTATGCTGTGGAAGTCTAAATAGCACAATTCTTCTAACAGTAAGTAGTTGTGATGGAAAATCTGTGCCTCATTTATCTGAAACATCACACTGTACAAAATGTGGACAAAATGTTTCATAGTTTAATGTGAACCAGCTGTATGTTGTACATCTAAGCATACACCACACAGTATGATTGCATCTGTCAACTAACTCTTTACACCTTGACATTAGATAAATAACATGACTTTATTAGTGAGGCCATGTATTTGTGTAAAATAAATGTTCTGTTAAGATGAAAGCAAAGGCAGAAATTATTTAATTTCAATACGTGCATTGCAGTAAATCCAATGTTTTTATTTACAGTAACAAAAAAATATTTACACTTATAGTTGGTATACTAAACAAACTACCAAATATAATTAAATAGGAGAAAGGATGAATTTGCAGCACAGTGGTTGCTACAGCTTGTAGTGTGTATATGTGATAAGTTATCCTATTCATCATAAAAAACAGATTTTTATCTCGTACTATTTCTAGATTTTGAGTTATGGAGAAATATTAATACAGGCATATTTGTGAGGCGGTGACATACTGCTGTGCACTCTAAGCTCTGTTGCGGTTCCAAGGACAGATTTCATTGATTTTCTAGTTAAGGTGTCCTAATCTGCAGCAAGAGAACAAAGGAGTAAGATACACTAAGAAAAATAGAGGTGAGACAGAACATAATTATAATTAGAAGAAATCGGATACAGAATAGAACATATGACCATAGCATTTGTTAATGCTATGACATCACTGTGTATCATCACACCGCTACCTTATTTAGCAACACGACCTTAAAACAACCCAGATATACTAACCATATACCAGCGAGAGGTTGTTTATAGCAACAATTTTTCTGTGCTCTGAAACTGCATGAATTGCGGATTTATACATGTTATTTCTTGTCCTTTTGTCCTTGTGTATGTGTATTTGTGTGTACGTGTGTGTGTGTTTGTGCGTAGGCACGACGGAGGAGGATGAGGGAGATGATTTGCTATTAAAGTATGTGGATGAGTTCTGGTGGTTCCCCCACATGTGGAGCCACATGCAGCCTCACCTCTTCCACAACGAGTCCTCACTGCTGGAGCAGATGGTCCTCAACAAGGAGTTTGCTCTGGTGAGATGGATGCTTGCGCACGCACGCATGCACACGCGCTCACACACACACACACACACACGCACACACCTTTCTTGCAGCTGTCTATTTTGTTGTTGTTTTCTTCTTGTGTGTTCTTTTAATCAGGCTCGCTTCCCATGATAGCATTTTCTGCAAGGACGTTTGTTGCTGTTAGTAATTGTTATTTCCTTGCCACAGCAGATTACAGACATGATGTTCGCAGGTCAAAGCACTGTGACTGTTCTACTGTAACTTAGACTTTCCTTGGATGCTTGGAGAGTCAGAAAAAGAATACTCTTTGTGTTACATACTCAATATGTTTTATAGAAAACATAATTCCTGGTTGGATTACGTTCACTTACGTTCACAAAAGCATTTTGTTTTCCAGCCCAGAAAGTATGACATTTGTATACCACAGGACATAAACAACGGAACCCGGGTTTCATGTTCTGTGTCTTACATGTTGTTACGTTGAGGTTTAAAATGTATTTTAGTTACCGCAATCCAATACTGTAGGGTAAACACACGAAACATACTGACAATGAATGTTTTGCAGATGTGTACAATATAAATATATCCTTGCTATGTTGATAAAAAACATAATCATGGAAGATTAACACTTCCTGCAGAACATATTTGCTAATGCAAATTAGTTGCATTTTCGGAACATATGTTTAAGAGGCAGGGTTGGGTCCACGACGCAGAAGTTGTACTTCTGTCTGTCATGATGTGGGCTCTTCGTCTGTTCCTGTTTTATTTTGGAGTTTGGTCTGTCTTGGTTCCTGTGTGTTCCTGCCCTTGGGTCTCCCCTTGTCTTGATTGTCTGTTGATTTGCTTCACCTGTGGTTTGTTGTGCACCTGCCTCTGTTTTCCTCGTTTGCTCTCCTCCTATTTATACTGGTCCTTTTCCTTTGTTTCTTGTGGTGTCATTACTTTATGTTACGTGGTGTTTGGTGTTTGTGGTCACCTGCCGTCTGAGTTGTGTTTGGTTGGTTTTGTGGTTTCTGTTTTGCCCTGTGGAGTTTCTGGATATCCTAAGTTGTGAGCACTGTGTGTACTGCCTCTTTTAGTTTGATATCGGTTCCTGTGTGTGGACCTTATTCCCTGTGCTTTTGTTTACCCGAACTGAACCCGGACTCCTATGTTTGCTCACCAAGTTACCAACCTGTCTGTGTTTGAATATAGTATAATAAACCTGTGAAACCTGCTACAAGCTTCCTCCTCTGTCTGCGATTGGGTCCTCTTCCAAAGATGCCCCGTAACACTGTCAGCATAAGCAATAAGGGTGCTCGTTACTGTCATGTACTCATTTTCTAAAACAAAACAAACAAAATGTAATATCCCTGTTGGGGAGTGATGCACTTATTTTGACGGGCACACCTGAGCCCTGTTTAATGTCTCCGGTTTAATCTGAAGTCCGCAAGGTCGAGTGCGTTTGTTGCTCTGCTCTGCCTTGTTTTCCTGTGCTTTGTTAGTAAGTGTGTGTGTGAGTGAGTGGAGATGATTTGTATGACTGTATTGGAGTGTCGTGTCCCATACATTGTAGGTGTGTGTGATGGGGGGGAGCTGGTTCATGTTGTTGAAGGTGAACCTGATCATAAAGTGTGATCCCTAACCTCTATTGTATACACGTACATACTCCACTCCCTCATCCCCTGACCGCCGATTTTGACAGTGTGTGTAGGTGTGTGTCAGAGTGAAGGACAACACCATCAGTCTGCGAGATGCATCCAGCAACAATCCACCTACAAACTCCCACACTTACACGTGTTCACAAAAACTTTTTTTTTTTTTTAAATTTCCAACCCCAAGGGCCAGCATCATAACAAACAACACAAACCACGCACTTCTTCTACAAGATCACACTGATGGGATCTGTGTGCTAACTGTGTGCTAACGCGCTACCATGTCTTTTGTCAGAGTACTTCTGTGCTTATGTACATATGTGTATGCTGTATGTCCTCCATCTCCAGGAGCACAACATCCCAGTGGACATGGGCTACGCCGTGGCCCCTCACCACTCGGGTGTCTACCCGGTTCACCT
Source organism: Maccullochella peelii (assembly GCA_002120245.1). Lineage (NCBI taxonomy): Eukaryota > Metazoa > Chordata > Actinopteri > Centrarchiformes > Percichthyidae > Maccullochella > Maccullochella peelii. The sequence goes on along the minus strand of LKNJ01003836.1, from coordinate 33,782 downwards.
GCAGCTGTACAAGGCTTGGAGACGTGTGTGGAACATCCAGGTCACCAGCACTGAAGAGTACCCCCACCTCAAACCTGCCCGCTACCGCAAGGGCTTCATCCACAACAACATCATGGTGAGGAGACAACATTGCTAATCACATGTCTGTGAAAAGCCTCATGGGTGCACACACATGCAAATGTGCTCATGCACTTTGATCAACTGACATGTTTTTGCACATACATGAAAATTGGTTAGTTCACCAATTGGATATTCATTATTGAAAATCAAATTATGAAAGAAAAAAATCTAAAGATCTCTATGATTTGTTAATATTTTTAATTATATTTAATTTATTCTGTGGGGCTTGAGGCGGTGTTTCCACAGCTGGTGATTGTGGGCAGTGTTGGTGCCGTGTGGAGACAGATTTTTATAAAACATGTTGGCCTGGCAGACAAAGCATAGATGTGTTTGTTGTCTGACAAAAAGAGGTGAGTCAGGTTAGTCAGATAAACATGATAAATATCACAGCAAAGTGCATCTTTGAAGAATTCCTGTGTGTTATGGTGTGCTTTTCATAACACCACTTATGCAGAAATCTTGAATCAAACCTAACACTCAAAGCACGTTATGTAGTGTCCTTGCCCGCCAGGAGGAAATACGATTTGTGTAATTCATCTGACTGAAATTAAAACCATGAATTGTATATTCTTAGAGCAACTAAATCAAAGCAAGCTTAAATGCAGAATTCATTTAGTCACAAGAGTCTGTTTGGATATGTTGCTTTGCCGCTCTGTTCTTTTATCTTACTTTGAGAAACTGTTTTTTTCTTTTCTACTGTCTCTGTGTTCAAATAAGTGTTTGCTGAATAGTAAATTGTGTGCTGATTGTTTCTTGCGGTCTTAAACAGAAAATCAATGATGCTGTGCGTGGTGTGTAACCTCTGTATGTGCACGCGTATGTGTGTGTGATATGAATTCTTTGACCTCGTCTCACCACAGCATGCTCAGCTCCATGTTGATTCAATATTTAATGGCTTCCCAGTGCGGCTAAAGGGGTGAGCGTCTCTCTGTGTATGCGCCTGTGTGCCTTTGTATATGTGGCATTTTTACACTTCCACGCTCTAATACATAATTCATCAATCACTGTTTGAGACAGCAATAGAATAAAACTCACCCATTCCACCTAAGCAAGTTCATCCCTCCCTCTGTCTCTTCTCCTCCTCTTCATTCACTTGTCAGTCTCTTTGTCAGTGTGCACGACTGCTCCCTTATTGACAAAAGAACGAATCACATCTGACATCAAAATTATCAGTCCGTGTTGTTCTGCCGTATTTGGGTCTTGAGCAAACAATTTGAACAGACAGCTATGTCAATTTCTTAGAAGTCTGCTTTTATTTCTTGACAACTTGTCACAGTGTCATAAAAGACAGCCGCTTAATCCTACTTCCGTTTCATACAATAACAACCTGACAGGCTATGATGTGTCATTATACATTATCAATAGTAAGGTACTGAGAAGTACAAGTGAATCACTGAATTCAATAACAAACCATTGAACAAAAACACATACTCAACATTTTACAGCATGATACAACACAAAGAAAGAAAGAAAGAAAAGAGGAGAAATGACAAAGAACAAACTGCCAAAACATTTTTGTTTTATACAAGAAGAAAATATTTTTGGAAGAAAAGCTGAAGAGGAAGTGGAGGCTGAAATAAACTAAAATCTACCAGCAAAAATGACTCTCAAACTTGAAACTTTGTCTTTCAAATAAAACTTTAGACTATAGTTTTTATTGACTGGAATAAACTTCTTGTTGGAAATTTTACCCATGCAAATCAGATTCATTGCTGAAAGCTGATCATGTATAGAGTGAGCTCTCATCAGCTGAGCTTTCCTGGTCTCTCAGCTTTGTCAGGAAATGAAGGAACTTAAAATTCCTTGTTGCTCATGTTGCTTACTTTAAGTAAGACTGCAGAGTGAGGGGAAACACCCAACACTAGGGGGTAGAGACTCTCCAGAGAGGCCGCCGTGCTCTGGTACAAGCTAGTTAAGATGTTTGTTAAAGAAATCACGTGCAACACTGTTCAGTACAGTCGGCCGTTATTTAATTCTCTGAGGAAAATGTTATGATGAACTTACCCCTGGGAAGCACAGCTGGACCTCAGGTCTATGAGATAGAACAGAGGTTTTCAAAGTGGGAGGTGGGCCTCCCCAGGGGGGCTCCAGACAGCAGGGGAAGCTGTGTGAATGGAAATGAAAAAATATTTAGTTAAAACATTAGTTATCAAAAGAAGGAGGCACATAGAATAGCCTAAATGTGTGTGATTTGGTTAAAGAGAGTTCAGAGATACAGAAGTTTTGGGGAATTATACTGTTTTTCCAAGAGTCAGAAACTAATACATGCCTTAGGACAGACCTTTTTGTAATATATTTAGTGTAGTCTGAAGTTGTCAAACAGCAATATTAGGCTATCTTGGCTCAATTGTTGATTGCCTATGGGATTAAATAACATACTCATGATCCCATAGGCATCCAGGAATTGAGTGAAACTAAGCAAGTAAACTAAGGGGGAGTGAGGGGCACCTTTTTCCCAAGCTTTGTCTGAGGTGAGGCGCACAGTCTCAGACTTTGAAAACCCCTGAATTAGAATGATCTGTCACTGGTGGTGTCAGAGGTATCCAGTGTATGCTGTATCTAATTCACCCCCACCTCCAACAGTGTCCCTCAATACAGTGTATGTTGACAGGGCAGCAGGCTTCACTTCACCGCACTGCCAACGTCCTCTAAGGAATTCATATTAACGACTGTCTTGGCGAAGCAGAATTACATATCTTTAAAAGGTTCAATCAGCAGATGGAGTTTTCTCAGTTGTCATGGAGTTCTGTATGTCCAAATTTCCATTTGTTCTGAGTGCTTTGAGGACTTCTTGTCCATGTTAAAAGTAATCTTCATCCTCATCAACAGCAGATGAAGATTATGTGATGTGATCAAAAGTTCCAGAACAGCTACTAAATGGACCTTGAGGTGAGATCATTCTGTCAAATTCCATTTACATTCGAAACGTAACTTTTCACGTAACATGACAGAAAATTCCTTAAAGCGCTCCGGAAAAAAAAAAAAATTTGAGCAAGCAAACTTCATCCGCTGATGAAGATTATGTGATATGATTGAAAGCTACACAGCAGCGACTCAATGGACCTTGAGGTGAACTGAGCTGTCAAAACTGTAGAAATGCACAAATATGTATTAGTAGCCACTGTTAAATATATTAAGACAGGGGAGCAATGTGAAAGCAGTGTAGGAAAACAGTGAAAAGGCTTATCTCTTGCTCCAAGATATTGCATGCTGCACTGACTAAATAGCAAAAGGAGGCAAGGAGAACAAACTCGAAACTTAGCTCATGGAGGCGGAACATTTTTCTGAGAGGCAGTTTGTGTGTGTGTGTGCGTGTATTTACCCCAAATTTAAACTTTTTATTTCACTATAAACCAGCTGGTGAGCTTTTAGATTCTAAACATTCATCTAGCCTCCTGACCTCTCGTGAAGTTACTCTGAGACATCACTCAAACTTCCCATTTACTTTACCTTTCACATTCTTTCACTTCCAATTTTTCTTGCAATTTCTGTCTATTAATCTCTTTCCCCTCTGCTTCTTGCTCCATCTTTGTTTGCTCAAAGGAGGACAGGAAGTTGTCTTGAGGCTGTAAAATTGGTGTTTGGGTGTCTCTGTCAGCAGATTGAGAGCCACCCACTGGACCCACAGTATCAGAGCAAATCAGACTGAGATATGGGATTGTGCTGCGTGTGTATTTGTGTGCGCGCGCACACTTGCACAAACATGCATACTTGTGTGTACTGTGTATGTGTGTATTTCTTTTTAGAATGCACTATATCAGTTTGAGCTATAGCTCTGTGGATAATTGGTTTGGTGAAATAGTGCTGAGTGTCTGTGGCTCTGGTGGCCTTCTCTCTCTCTCTCTCTCTCTCTCTCTCTCGTGTGTGTGTGTGTGTGTGTGTACGAGTCTGCAGTGTTTTATAGATAAACCAATATCTGCACTTCCAGCCTTTACTCTCTATTTCACACATAGAAGTGCTCCACAAGGAGCTCACAATAAAGACCTTCTTCTCTTCTCTTCAAATCATTTAATGACCTAATGAAAAGGCGATTAATTAATCAGCTGTTTAATCCTTGAATAAGCACTCTTTTAGTCTTTTATGGTTGCTTATATCTTTTTTTACAGCATAAATTAATTTAAATATATATCTACATCTCTGACTCACAGTGGATACTTTCACAAATGTTTGACAAATGCTAGTATAACAGTTGAGGTAAGCTGTAAACACTTCCTGATGATTCTGATTTGGAAATAAACAAAGCCAAAAACGATGTAATAGCTGTTGAATCAATTGTTGCTGTAACTTTTAAATTCTTATCCAACCATAACATCGTTAGATTTACTAAGTAGCGATGAAGAGAATCTGAGAAATTGACATCTGGGACCCTGATGTTCACCGATCAATGCACAGAGCATGTAACTCACACAGGGCGTGGCGGTGTATTTTTGTGGCCAAGGGGTGCACGGTGCACCTGCTCGAGGTGGGATTAAAAGTAATCCATTATCATCTTCTCCCGCTTCGGTAAACGGCGAGTCACCAAAATACCAAACAGGTGTAGGGGAGGAAAAAATAATTGAACAGTGCCCCAGGAAGATTTAACTACACCACTGCAAATCAATGCATTATGCTATGCACCTGCATGAAAATAGGCCCTCTACTGCTGCAGTGAAGTCATCTCAACAGGACAGCTCTTCAGGACTCATGGCTCTAGCACAGCAGAAAATGGTGTGTCCTTTGACAACCCTAGACCTTTTTCACAGCAGACATGTTGACTTGTCATTACAGGAAAGGCACAGGTGGAACTAATAACATTTAATGATGGCTCAATTCTATTTAAGCCATGTCAGTGAGCCAGCATGAACAATACCAGATTCCTGGAATTAATTAATTACACCTGTACTTTTTATCCTATGACAAGTCAAAATGGCAACTGTGAAAAAGGTCTATTACACTCTGTCAAGAATGTGACTTGAATCACCTGTAGAAATGGCCCCTTTACTTCTCCACTGCGATAGGTAACATTGGATGACACAACACATCAGAATATCCCTAACCTGCTCTGCTGTCTGCTTCTCATTATTAGGAACTGCTGTGGAGACGAGCTTGACTCTGTAGCTGTACATTTCACCCTTACATCCGTCATGCTGCTATAGCTGAAATATTTGTATTATTTTTAAGTCATCTTTGTACCTGGTTTGTTTGTACGTTGGTCTTGAAATAGGTGAGTGATCAGCACTTTCAAAAACCTTACGTGGAACTGGTTGTTTTAGTTTCCTGTTTAATCTCATATCATTGTATGACAGTGGTTTCATATGCCACTGATTTTACACATCAAAGTCTGTTTACAGGTCTTGTGGAGTACTACTATAGGGTGAATTCGGTTAATCTGGTACATTGGGTAATGTGGGACACCTAAGCTCCAGTGTGTTTATTTCCTGTTCTAACAAAATCTAGTCAACAGGACTAATATTATATCGTAATATAGTAATTTTACTATAGGTTTAGCATTGATATTATCTGACTGAAATCACATGACTTCATGGGGTTGATGTCACAGAAGCGGGCAGGGCACTTAAATCAGGAAGCTCTCCTGGGAATTGCATGACAAGGTCAGTGACATAGGATTCTGACAAGATAAATGTTCAGGATATTAATCTGTCATAAATAAGACAATGTTCCTAATTGTTATCAAATTATGTTGTGATCTATTCAAGCAACAAAATATGCCTTAAAGTTTTGTAAATGTGTTTTAGTTTGTTTTTTTTCCCCAAACATTTTTTAGTTGTCCCATATTATCAAATCTGATTGAGAATGTGGGACAGCATGCATTGGGTAATCTGGGACATTTAAGTTCTTCAGATGGTGGAAATATGCATTTAGGGACTTCCTGAAGTTGCATACATAGTTATTTAAGGTTTATAAATCAAAAAAGTGTGTTCAAATGTTATACAGTTTCATAGGATGTTTTAAATGAATTAACATGGTAGATACTTTAATCCTGTGTAGAAATAGAAAGTATTTTTCCTGATATTTTCTTTATTTAGTTCTTTATGAACAAATATTTAAGTGTTTATATGAATTAATGAAATTTCTATGAATAATATAAATTGTCTTATTCAGCTTTCTGTTCTTGTCAGTTTTAATAAAATGCTTTTTAAAAAATGGTGATATTGATCTTGGCATGCATAGGTTGTTTAGGCTTTTTGCAAGTGTCCCAGATTTCAAAGTGACATGTCCCAGATTATCAAATTCAGTCGCTACTAGCATAACGTAGGTGGCAGGTTTTGACAAAGAAGAAGAGTGTGTTGAATAAAAAAGACAATATATCTGGTTCTGCATCGATTTTGATCCTTTTTTTTTAAACTGTCTATTGTCTGACAATATTATAGGAGTGCAAAGCAAAATCAGTGGAGAATTCTTTGGATCATTGAAAACAGATTATACGCCATACCGTGCATGCTGTAATGTATGCTGTAAATGCTTTATTGTCTTTAGAAATGAGCACCTTTCATATACTTTCATACTTTCCATGGTTGACTGTGATCATAAACATTCTGTTTTTGTTCACTTCCTGTGTAAACTGAAGATATGAAAAATATTAACAACTCCTCTTTGTGTGTAGGTGCTGCCTCGTCAGACGTGTGGCTTGTTTACCCACACCATCTACTATAAGGAATACCCTGGTGGACCTAAAGAACTGGACAAAAGCATCCGTGGGGGAGAGCTATTTCTCACTGTGCTGCTAAACCCAGTGAGTCAGAGAAACCACGCACACACACACACACACACACACACACACACACACACACACACACAATCAACCACACACTCACGTGCAAATGGATATACAGAGTGAGAAACAGGGCGGACTGTTACTTTCTATTTTGATTTTTGCACCTTAAAGAGGCACCAACTGGGTTTCCCGCTCTCTCTGTAAAGGTAACTTCCTCTCTGTCTAGTTCATTCTTTTTCATTTTTGCTTTGTGTGAGCGAGTGTGTGCGTGTGTGTCTGTCTCTTTTCCTGTCAGGGGCTGTTTCTCACTGTGGAGCTGTGTTCATCTCCCCACTTTAAATTAGGTCTCACCACAGGGGGGTTGCTGTCTCACACACACACACACACACACACACAGACATCCTCCCCCTCTTGCTTACCCCCGCTGTGTATGTCAGCTCAAGTCGATTCTGCTTTGAATTAAGGAACAGAATTAGGTTTTGGTGGCAGTTAAGATGCTCATCCACGCACATGTGCTGACGCGCGCATGCACAGTTAAAGGTAGACATAGAAATTCCCAGGAATTATCCCCAAACAATCTCCCTCTGACTCAAACCACACACGTGCACATGCACAAACACACACGAAGATGCTCATAGACCAGCGGTAGGCTGTATTGAAGTGTCAGGTAGAAGAGTGCTGAACTAGAGGAGCTGTCAAAACTCAGTGAACATCATAGTCAAGTGCAGCTTTGCACAACAACCGAATCTAGCCCTTTCTTCTCTCTCTGCACCACTTTGTCTCTCTTTCTTTCTTTTTTTTTCCTTTATTTTTATTATCTATTTCCTGACATCTTTCTTTTGTTTCTTTCATTTCTTTCTTTGTTTCATTCTTTGTGTCTTTCATTCTTTACTGTTTTATTTATTTAGATGTGTTTTCTTTTGTTCTGTCTGTCTTGTTTGTCTCCGCATGTCAGTGCATCCCTGTTTCTTCCTTTGAGCACAATATTTTCTGCTGCTTTCAAATGATAGTCATACATGACATTTGCATAGAAATACTGTATAAGCTTGTTGTTCTACTCTCAATTGACAGTGTATATAGCATAGTAGGAATCAGTTTATATCCACTTCAAAAGAACAGAAGATAATTGCTTCATTTTGCTACTCCCAGTAGCACTTTCCGGGATGAAAAAAAAAAAAAAGGTCCTTTGGTGAACATGAAGTGTGTGTACCAAAGGACAGGGACAGTGGTTTTCTAATAATAGACAAAGAACTAGATGGTTGGCATGGAGTAAAAACTAGAGAGAGAGTAATTTACCTTTTTCTATCTAAGGGAGGTGGAGTGATTTGGGGGGCTGAATTGCTTGTAATGTATTGTTACAGCAAGGAGTCAGTGGGGAAAATGTACCAGACGAATCACTTGTGTCACTTGTGCCTGTAAAAGTCCTTCTCACAGCCATTTTGAGCATGTTCCATGGAATGAATTGTGATAGGGACTAATACTTATGTGGCCTTTAGCAAAACTCTGTAGTAGTTTGCATGAGCAGCACAAGCCAACAACTAAGTACTGTTGAGGAAGGACCAGTACGATTATATTTTACCTTTAGGTTGAAGATAACGGGAAGTAAAAACTTCCTGGAGTGCCTTGTAAAAAGGGAATGCCAAGGTGGTCAATTCTGATAGGGTACTATAACGCTATCAGAAGTGAGAATATTTAAACATTGGCTAGCAAAACCTACCTGTAGGTTATATTGACAGGTTACATTTACATTATTTATTCATTGCAGTAATTATAATACGGTAACTCCTTTCTCACATAATTCCCCAGCAGACAGAAATGCAGGGCTGATGATGCTAATGGTGATGATAGTAATGATGGTCCTGTTAATGATATCAATAACCTGACATGTTGTGGTTTTTAGTGCAGCTATTATAATTTGTGTTGCTCATTAGAATTATAGTGTGATAATGTGATAATGATAAACTGTATTTGTTAACCCAGTTTTCTTAACTGGGTTACAAAACCCAATTAAATCAACAACAAAATTAGCAACATCAGACAAATACTGTAGAAATAAAATATAAATAAACCAAGTTCTACAGTACATTAGGCAACATTACAGTAAATTAATTTGAAATGCTATAACAAAACAGGATTAAATTATTGTATAAAAACATTGATTTATAATATTGTATTGCAATACATATTATACCCAAATGACATTAAAGAAAATATATTTTCCATCACTAATATATGGGAGGAGATGATAATGGGTATATATATCCTGAGGTGGTGCCAGAAACATTTAAAAACATAATTTAATTTGTGTGTGTGTTAGATTTGTGTAGCTGTGTCTGTTGATAGTTGCTCAAAGGACAAAACCGTTTTTGCTCTCTTCATCAGTGATGTTATCTTAACATGAGTTCACAAACCGAGAGGGATCTCTCACACACACACACACACACACACACTACATACGGGTTTAAACACATAGAGGCTAATTACATTTTTTCCTCAGTTTCCACAATCTTTTGTCCTTCTCTCTCACTGCCTCCCTTTCTTCATCCGTGTAATAAGAGATGAAACCCTCCTCTTGTTGTATCTCTTAATGAAGAGACCTATTAAACATAAAAGCATTTTAAGCGCTAAACGAGAGCTATCTGCCATGACGTACGTCCACACACGCACACATACAGATGATTTATTTTCGCTTCTCCCTGCTATGTTTCCATTTGCAGACGCAAACGCTTTCATTAGTGTCTGCACTTTGTGCGTGTAATCAATAGTGTGCTGTAGCTCACTGCTTTAGTCCCCCTGGGGTTTCCAATTGTTTGGTGATCTGCACATTGGTAACATTGTCACTTCCCATTCAGTGACATTAAATCTCATTTGGCCTTTGGTGGCAGTTCACCACGAACAACCAACATATTGCATGTGTGTGTGCATGTGCATGTACTGTATGTGTGTGCATGTGTCTATGTGCGTTTGGATACTTTTGCATCATCCCGGGCTGCATCAGCAATCATTGAGCTCCCCGTCTCACATAAGCTCGACAATCGATTGGACGACCTAGACTCTGCAAACAGCCAATAGGGCACAAGTCATTCCCCAATAAATGGCCGGAGAGATGGTATGTGTGTGTGTGAGAGAGAGAGAGAGAGAGAGAGGGGAGAGTGGGAGGAGAAGAGAACGAGGGGAGAGAGACAGGGAGAGCAGGGTGAGAAGGTGGCAGACAGATTGAGATTTAATTTTCAGGTCACGGCATCTTGTGTCACTTGAGAATCCAGACACATACAGAGAGGAAGTGATGCACATACAGGCACACAGATGCACAAATACACACAAACACACACCAGTGAATATGTTTGTGTGTCAGCATCTAAATATCTGCATATGCGTGCATGTGTATCTTTGTAAAAATGTGTGTCTAGCTGACATAAGCAGAGCTGTAGACATATATCAGGGCTGACATTTAGCGCTTAGCTCTGCCACTAAGCTTATTAGCCAAATACCAAATATCAGCACAATCTCCCTCCCTCCTATAGCCCTCTGTTTTACCCAGAACTCACCCTCACCTTTCCTCTCCTGTCCTGGGCTCTGGTGGCCTTCCATCAATCTCCATCTCTTTCTTTCTTTTTCTAAAATTGTTCAACCTGTTCATGTTGACTTTGCTCACACATGTGAATCTTTCCACACTACTTTTTGTCTCATTTCCACTCCTTCCTTCCCTTTCTCCAGAGTCCTGCTGATTGCTACTGAAGGCTTTGGCAGCTCATCAACACATACAGGCTCTCAAACACACACACACACACACACACACACACACACACACACACACACACACACATAATAAGCTACAATCCAAACAGGAGGAGAAATTACAAAGTGAGAGCAAAGCAGTGAAAAACGTCAGAATGGAAAGGGCCAGAACATGTTGACTGGAGCAAGCAGAATAAATTGAATCGAAATCATTTGCTGTATTGACGTTCAGCTTTCAATTATCCACTGATGAGAGACAGCGAGATGGACTGTGAGGGACACTGCAAGAGCAAGAAAAGGGAGAGAGGACGATGACGACGAAGGAGAGAGAATGAAACCAGTAGGGGGGTGTAGGCTTCTTTTTAGTAGCAATAACAATCAATCAGGGAGAAATGTATGTGGAACTAAGTGGTCTGTAATGGGAAACAGGCTGCTGCAGCTACACAGTGAAGGAGAGAGAAAGCAGCAGAGAAGCCAGAATTGGACAGGGAGTGAGAGAGTGGTAGGCAAGAGGCAAAAGGATAGATGGATAGATGTGGAGAAAAAAAACAACAACCATAGGCCAGTAAAACAAGTAATTTCTTCAAAAATGCAATCATATTAGAGGGGATTGGAACATGTCACAAACTCAAATACATGACTGGTGGTTCTTTTAATCTTCCAAGACATGGCATTTGTGTGTGTGTGTGTGTGTGTGTGTGTGTACGCAAGTGTTTGTGTGCCTGTGTGTTCGTGTGTGCATGAATTTTGAAGAACATCACTCCATGTTGGACTGACATGCTTCATCAGAGCATCTAGGTCAGCATGAGATCGGAGAGAGGAGGAAAAAACCCCCCCAACATAAAGTGACTTTTTGGAGCAGACGAGAGAGTGCGAGCAAGACATTAAAAGGATGAGAGAAGAGGAAGGAAATGAAGCTGCGTAGGAGCAATGAGAAGAAAAGACAAGGGACAAAGATTAAAAGAGGGAGGCTGCCGGGTTGGGTTTAGTTCTCTCATTTTTACACTTCTCTCCTGGTCGAATTCCAAGTATGATTTGAGCCCAATTCTGGTGTTAAATTATTAGCACAGCATTCTTTATTAAAAGCACATAGGGGACTCAAAGCAATCCAATATACAGGAAATGAAACGTGGCGCTGGACGCAGAGAAAGGGTTTATATGGTTCAGTTAATTGAATTCTTAGCCACAGTGAGTTCTTCCACCAAAAAGGGCTTGCATGTCAGGAGATTAACACTCTCAAGTGGCTTTTTTGTTTTATAATTCAGACTCACCTGACAAGGTTACTCTCTCCGTCTTTCCCTTTGTTATCCCGCTGTCTGTACTTTTTTTTCTCCTTTTCTGCAGTTCTCCAATTACAAACACAAATCATCTTCTCTCTCCCCCTTTGTTTAATTTAGCAGCCAGTGCTTAAGCTCCATAATGAATGTTTCCATGTTCAATAACACTCAGATCCTCTCTCTGTCTTTCATGCGCACACACACACACACACACACACACCACACACACACATACCACACACACATACATACAGTACACCACGTCCCCTCACAGCCTGAGTCAGACATCAGAGGGTATTGAGTGGTTGGACGGGAACATAAATCACTTTTTGATCACCTTGCCTGCTTTCAAAAAAAATACAAAACAACACAAAAAAAGGAGAGGTGGGAGACTTTGAAATAGTTTATAGCATCTTATTTTCTTAGGTCAGATTTGTCTGCATTCACTGTATATCAGTCCAAAACCTCTTCAATTTATAACATCCCTATCGTGCTCTTTTTTTCCCCCTCAACTACTGCAGCATGCACGGGAAATATTCCTTCATATTCCTACATCCCAGATGTTTCTGGTGAGACACTGTCAAATTTACACATTTCTAAGAAATGTACTTCAAGCTTTCCATTCATGCTTCAAAAAGAGACGTTCTGGATTTTTTGACATTGCAATTTATTGGAGAGGAGGAGCAAGCAAACGTCTCTTACTGGCTTGTGTTCCTGGTTGTTCCTGGTTGAGTGCTTGGTGATGCCTTGACAGGGGTTCCACATTGTTGCTCTGAAATCAACGAGAGTGATATGAAGCACACAAATGCGCTGGCATACACAAATGCATAAATGCATTACGCTGACATGAGCAGATACTCACACACATTAAAAAATGACTGACATGCATACCCTTGCTCCTCTCTCTTCTTTCTCTGTTGCGTTCTTCGTCACAAAGGCACACACATAGCCATACACGTCTGGTTCCTCTTTCTCCCTCCCACAGTGTCTCACTCACTCACACACACACACACCTCCCATCAGTATTCGGGGGCGATCAGTATTCTGAACAGCTTTCCAGGTCGGCCGGACGCTGATCCATCAAACCCCGACACTGTGTCCCTTTGTATCTACGGCAACCTTCAGCGTTAAAGAGAAGCCCCGACAGTCCTCTGTCACCAGGAAATTCACTGTGTATGTATGTGTGTGTGTTCACATTCATAGGCACTCTCCCAAATATACTGACACACAATCATTCATGCACACACAGACACACGCATGCTCACATCCACCAAATAATTCATATCTTAATGGCTGATGTTACCGTTTCATCTAGACACTCCACGTTCCCAAGCTCCCCCAATCACAAAAGGAGCGCGTGTGTGTGTGTGTGTGTGTGTGTGTGTGTGTGTGTGTGTGCATTTGTCTGTAGCAGCCAACTTAGCTTGTCTCTTTGATCAGCCTATAAAAGCACTGAGGCGTGGACAGATAGCCTGGACCAACACACTATCGCTCCTTCACTCCCTCTGAGCCTCTTCTTCTCCCTCACACATTAACCGTCATGAACACACACCAACACACTTTCCCCTGTGTAGCTGCATCTCTCCCATCACCCAGTGGCTGTGAGGAGTATTGTGCTGCCTCCTCAGCTTTATCTATCAGGAGTGAATACATCAGTTTCAGTTTATCTGTTTTCCTCTTTATATTTGAAACTGTATTGTGCTGAAAGTTGAAGTATAATCTTACATAGCAAAAGTGAGTGTGTCACTTTGCAAAGTGATAGCAAATATTGATGCTCGGTGGACAGCTGCTCTGTTAGTGACTTTAAAACCATCACACACTGAGAAATAATCTGTTTGCTTTCCACTGCAGTCACAACAGTAATTAGATTTACTGTGCTGCCTCAGTTTTTTACAAACATAGGAACTTGGGAAATGAGATTTTGACTTTATCACAGTTTTGCACAACACAATAAGTACTTATTTCCTTCTCTCCATTCCTTTCCCTTTTCCTCTCCACCCCCCTACTCTGTCTCTGTTTCTCCACCCTAGATCAGTATATTCATGACCCACCTGTCCAACTATGGCAATGATCGACTAGGTCTTTACACATTCGTCCACCTGGCCTCCTTTCTTCGCTCGTGGACAAACCTGAAACTCCACACACTCCCTCCCCTGCAGCTTGCACACAAGTACTTCCAGCTTTTTCCCGAACAAAGGAACCCGCTCTGGCAGGTGTGTATGCGTGGGTATTTACCCACATGTATGGGCTTGTGTTTCTGCACTTCTTTACTGTGCATTTCCATGCAATAAGATATTCTTATTATGCAGATCCAAAAATATTCAGGAGGAAATTGATTGATTGTGTGAGCTGTGTGATGTGGAAAGTGAGTCCCATTTTCTTTTCTACTGTACAAATTTATGATTGATTGAGAGTTAGTTTTCCACAACATTAACTTTGTCTCAAAAGCCTGGAAAAGAAGGCAAGATGGACTATTTAACTAGTATTTACCCTGATTTATTATAGTAATTGTGTTTTACAGTGATTTATGAATTTAGATGCAGACAATGAAGGCCTGAGAATTTGATTGTAAAGTTGTTCAAGCTGGTTTTCTATTCTAAGCTTTCTTCTAATCCCATGCGGGCTGGGAATAGTTGTATGCATGACACATTAACAAAAACTTAATTCATTCATTACTTCATTCATACATAGTAACTCCTTTATGCACTGGCTGTATGGGCATTTGTTTTTGTATGTATTATACGTATGTACATCTTTACGTTAACCTCTAATCCGTGTCTGTGCCTCTGTAGAACCCATGTGATGACAAACGACATAAAGACATCTGGTCTAAAGAGAAAACCTGCGACAGGTTACCCAAGTTCATGGTCATAGGACCACAGAAAACAGGTAAGCTACACACAAACACACACTCAGACATGCACATGCAACAAAGAGACTGCTTCTGTGTGCCCAGGTGTCTAGATCCTCAACATCAGAGCCCATTCATTTAATCCCCCTCGCTCCTTTGGTCCTGTCAGAGGGAGACAAAGGAGGAGCCTCTTACCGCCTTTCTACCCACATACTTTCTAATTCAGATGCGTAGAGATACAGTACTGAACAACCACCCTCCCCTCATTCTTTTTCTTACTTTGTCTCTGTCAAAGAGACGAAAAGAATAGAAGATTATTAAAAATGTATACATGCTACTTGGATCCATCCGTGTTGCCTTCGTGTGGTTTCTGGAATTCTAATTGCTGGTGTTTTGTGTGAGAGGTGAGGAGGTCCCGTAATGCTGCTAATTAACCAGGTGATAATTTCCTAAATGGGAGGAGGGGTCACTATAGCAACATTAGCAGCCCAACGACGACTGCAGTACAATAAATTCTCATTTTATTGCAGGGTATGTCTCACATGTCAGAGATGTTGGAGCAAATAGGAAACAGGGTAAAGGGGGGGATGTAACAGGATGTGTGGGGAGTAAGTGCGAAGGGAACCAGGTGAAAAGAGAGCTTCTGAGGGTGAGACGGAGGGTACGACCAGAACCCCTGTGCTGATTGGTGTCAAATGGTTTTGAATCATTTGATGGGGAGGCCTGTGATCTTTGCAGACACACACATACACATAGTGTATTCTCAGCAAGATATAAATCTTGCGAAGGGAAAAATCATCCAGTATGGATCAGTGGATGACAGCTCTCACACATGCTGGCGCGCACACACACACACACACACACACACACACAGACAGACTACTCTCTGCTGAGCTGAATTAACGAGCCAGTTATGAATTATGCCCTTTCTTCCAGGAACGACAGCACTTTATCTCTTCCTACTCATGCATCCCTCCATCTCCAGTAACTTCCCCAGTCCAAAGACTTATGAGGAGGTCCAGTTCTTCAACACCAATAACTACCACAAAGGAATTGACTGGTGAAAACACACACACACACACACACACACACACACTTACCCCTATCTTTCATTCTCTCTCAGTGCCTTTTTATTAGTCAGAACCTAAGGTGAAATGAAAGATTATAAACAACCTTTTTTCATTTTGTGAAGTTGTTTTTCACTGTAATGTGTCTTGCACACGTCAGTGATACATTAAGCAGTTCAAAACAATTCAACAGTGTCTTCAAAATGATCTTTGAAGCCTGCAAACATAAGCCAACAGACATATGGCTGCCTAAATTGACCCATAAATGGGTTACTTAGCTGACAGAGACACAGCTGGTGCAGTCTCCGAAGTCATCTAGAAAAGACTTAACTCTGAAAATTCTTCATGAAGCACTGTTCAAATTATATTGTCAAGTTTATTTTAGGCTCATTGTCTAAGCACAGATTAAGGCCATAACTTTGACTTCAGAACTGGAATCTGACTTTGGAAAAAACTTAGCAGTGTACACTCGGGGTGACTGAGTTTGCAGTAATGCTGTGGTGCTTGTGTATGAGGTGTGTTTCATGAGTATGTGCATTTCTATTCCTTCTCAATTTTCTGTGTCTCTGCTGCCTCAGGTACATGGAGTTTTTCCCTGTGCCCTCTAATGTTAGCACGGACTTCCTGTTTGAGAAGAGCGCTAACTACTTCCCCTCAGAGGAGTCCCCACGGCGAGCTGCTGCCCTGCTGCCCAAGGCCAAGATCATTACCCTGCTCATCAACCCCTCTGACAGGGCCTATAGCTGGTATCAGGTACATAGACAATCACACATCAAATGCCAGTGACTGCCTAAGTCTGTTTGATTAATGAGACATGAATGTCAACAACATGCCAGCTCAAATGTTATGTCATTGTCCACAATTATAATTGTCTCTCATGCAACTTTGTAAATATATTACTCGATGTTTAAGATTGTGAATGAGACCAATTGTAAGAGTGAGTTCTTTGAAGCTTGTGTGGCTGTATCTGCTAACCTTCCCAGCATCAAAGAGCTCATGAGGACCATGCAGCCCTGCGGTTCACCTTCTATGATGTCATCAGCGCAAGACCGGGAGCGCCAGCTGAGCTCCGCTCCCTGCAGAGCCGCTGTCTCATCCCTGGTCTCTACTCTACACACCTAGAGAGGTGGCTCACTTACTACCCTGCTAACCAGGTACGCATGGCCACAGATACAGACAATTGCACTCTATTTCACTGTAATGCCAAACACTTACACAGATCATACAGTATGTGATGTTAAAGCTTTGCTTTGGTTTTGCAAGATGAGATTTGCTTTTCACAACTTTTGAAGAAAGAGAATGAAAGATGAGATTTATTATTATTAACGGCCTTTACTGGTGTTCAGGCACATAATTGAAGGAATGGTAAGTATGTATATTTTTCAATGTTTTCCATATTTTTGTGTTTACATGGGAACTTACTAATAACACTTTGTACATTGCCAGCAGGAATTACTAGCAATACACCACAAGAAGAAAAAGTAAAGTGATATATCTGCTGTCAGAGTTCTGATTTCCAACTTTTGTGGCTGTCATTAAAGTGGATCATGTTGCACTAAAGAAGCTGCCCCTGTGCTTTTACTTTTACCCAGTGCCTAAATGCACTAGTTATTAGTACCCAGTGTTACAGTATGAATGTATCTGTGTGTAGGTGATGATCATAGATGGCCATCAGCTGAGAACGGACCCTGCAGCAGTGATGGATGAAGTCCAGAAGTTCCTGGGAGTCACTCCTCACCTCAACTACTCCCAGGCCCTTACGTAAGTCTCTCTTGCTATCTCTCTGTAGTCTCTTCGATCCCTGGTGTCCTGGGGTAAGGGCACCTTTCACCTGCTGTGCACTGTGAGAAGTTAGAAGTGTCTAACGAGACTCCAAACCCAAATCTGTGTGAAGCCTGACATCTACTGGTGAACAGCAGGGTACTAAACTGGCCATCTCCTCTTTGCCAGTCTTTGGTCCCAGGTGATGTCGTTCTCAGAAAAGTACAACAGACAGTGACATCACCTGGCACCAAAGATCAGCCAATAGCAGATGCCATTACATGACCACCTTTTCAGAGGGTTTAGGTTTGGGCTATTGCCAGTATTTTAAGGAAAGAAAAACAAAAAAAGCAGTGTGAGAAAAGAGGATATGGATACGAACAAGACTAACAAGAGATGATGAGACATAAAAGAGAAAAGAAAAAGCCATGAAGAAAGAGATGGTAATTTGATGAGTGGAGGCATTCATTTCACTTTCATTGTCACATTTAAGTACAGAAGACATGTCAGAAATCCTTAGCAAATGAACAAAACAAGGTAGTGAAAAGGAATAATTTATTAGTGTCAAGAAACGTAGTAGGTAAGTTTGTGCACTGCATTAATTTTTTTGAGGAATTACTTATATATTTAGCAATAACAATTTGATGCCTACTCTTGCCAAAAGACAGTGAAGTTCTGAAGTCTCAGCCCCCTGAGCCGCTGGCCTGGGAATGGGTCAAATCAAATCCCAACAGACCACTGACTGTTTCACTTACACTGCTTGCCTGTCTGTCTTACAGCTGTCTGAATAAATTAAAGTATGAAAGGTTGGAGCACTGAACAATGTCAATCCAAAATAACTATAACAGCAAAGACACCATTGCCAGTAACCAAGATAAATAACTAATTCAACTTCTATGTACTGAACATATCCTTTGCAGTCTTTCACAACAGATAAAAAAAAAAGGCATGTGCTAAAGGGAGAACTAAGGGGTTTAATTGTGTAAGTGATATATGATGTTTGCAGCCACAAATACAGCATATGCTGTTGATATACTCAAATTTACCTTAAAGAAGTAACATGAAAAAACAAATCCCTTTAAATATTCTGATGTAGTCACTAAAGACCATCTAAATTGACCAGCTGAGGCACATTCTCAACAGTTGCTAATAAAACTCAAAAACATCATGTGTTTATTCAGTAATACAGATTTATAATATACTGTACAACCAATGTATTCAGATATTAATATGTGGAATATGTTGGAAGGGATGCTTAAAATATGAATGTCAACAAAATTCTCTAGAGTTTTAATACAATTCAAGAGAGTGGGCTCTGGGCTCTTGACGCTCTGTTTCAACTCATTCTCCATTAGAGATTTTGCATGTGAGTTTGGGAGAAGTGGTAAACTGTTTATTTCTCAAGCACCACTCATCAGAATGCAATCTGCCTGCAAGCCCTCAAATCTCCAGACAGGGACATCTAGAATTTGTAGCTCAGATTGGGACAGACAGTGCCTCTGTCTTGAATCACAAGCCTACATGCATACAAATAATTTGTAAAGAGATGCATTTTGACAGAATAATAAGGAAGCTGTCTCTGTGTGTGTGTGTGTGTGTGTGTGTGTGTGTGTGTGTGTGTGTGTGTGTGTGTGTTTTGGGTGAAAACCGAGTTACACAAAAGCCTAATCTTTCTTTTCTCCTTCTCATTCTTTTGACATGGCAGCGGTCTGACAGATCCTCAACACTGCAGCCTATTTATTTAATCCCCCTCTCCTTTCTTCCTCCTGTCCTGTCAGAGGAAAACTGAAGGAGAACCACTTAACTGTTTTTTTTTCTCTTTTATTCACCCAATGATTCATTCAGATGAAGCACAATATTTGCATCTTTCAGTCACATCCACATTAGCTCTTATACACGGACTGCCAAATAGCAGTTAACAATAATGTATATCTTTTTACTTCTTCTTTAGCTGTACGACTATAATGGAGAAGCGAGGTGCACATACATAGAAAAAAAAAAAAATGTTATGTATGCAGTAGATAAACATACATGCAAATAAACAGTGCCTGTGTAGCAATACCCATACATATTGTTTATATATATATGTTTGAGTATGTGTATGTATATATATGTGTGTGTGTGTGTGTATATATATATATATATATATACACTCACTCACTCACTCACTCACTCACTCTACAAGCACATGCATTTATTAGAGTACTTTGCTTTGAAAGTCACCCACTGTCTCCTTGCCTCTGACAGGTTGTCACATGACGTGATGCTGGGGTGCAATAGTCTTTGCACTCTGCTAACAAGAGAGGCAGTTTGGCTTCAAAAGCGACACTCATAAAGCTAATAAGGGAACGTTGTAGAGGCATCCAACTTTATTCAAATATTTCTCACTCACATTTTTGTATTTTAATTCAGTAATGAATTTCCATGAAGTTCCATCTCAAACACATACGTACATCCCCCAGTGGTTATACGTTATCTCTCTTATCTAAATTGTTATTGTGTCTCTTTGGGAGCCATGTTTTCTGATGTCTACTCGTTCCAATATTGCCGTTCACTAGGTCCTTACCTGGTCGTGTACCTGTAAACCATGGCAGTCAGCTAATCTTCCACCATGTTTTTTTGTTTGTTTTTTTTGTTGTCTGGAGTGAGTCTTGGTTATAAGACGGCTCCCTTTTTACAAAATCTGTTATTAGATAGACTTATTGAAGATAAGAAACACTTTGGATAGAGAGAGAGAGATAAAACAAGACAGTCAAGAGACACTGATAGCAAAAGAGTAAGAGACAGAGAGTGTGTTGAATGCGTAGTGACATTTATGGTCTGAGTGTAAGATGGCCCCACCATAATTTCTGAAAAGAAGAAACACTTCTTTAAATTCAGACCAATACTGAACTTATTACTCATTTTAAAAATGTATTAAGGTTTCTCTTTTTTTTTCTTTTTTTTTCTTCTGTCTGTCTCTCGTGGTTTCTTTTCTCTCAGGTTTGACCCTCAGAAGGGATTTTGGTGCCAGCTCCTTGAGGGAGGAAAGACAAAATGTTTGGGAAAGAGCAAAGGGAGAAAGTACCCTCCTATGGAGCCAGAGGTGAACTTAAACATTTTAATTCAAATAGATTTCTGCTCAGTGGGGGAAAAAAATGATGCACTGAATGAAATTTTAAAGAAAGAGACAAATAAAAAAGAAAAAGCAGCAGCCTGACTGACTGTGACAGCCCAGTGCCCTCCATCGCTGTGGCAAAATTTCCCACAGGACTCAGCATTGGGGGTGGAAATTGTCAGCCAATCAGATTCAGCCATAAAGTTACAACCTAATTATGAGGACTCAATAGTGACACAACACCCGTGAGAGAGAGGATGGAGCGAGGGAAGGAGGATTAGGATGGAGGGAGAAGGGTAGAAAATCCAATCCATAAATCTTTGTCCTGGATACTGATTCCACAGAGGAGAGACCAGACCTGCCGACAATGAATCACACATTTGCTCTCACATGAAGACAAACACGCAAAGATACAATTTGTCTTCCCACATGTGCTCACGTATGGCTAATGGCTGCGCCTCAGTGTCACCTGTAATTAAACTGTATTTGAGTTTCCACCAGGGGGACAGAGGAGAGGACAGATGAGGGGGGAGGAGATGGAGGGAACACCAGGGAGGAGAGACAAGAGAGGGGGAGATGACGGATGCACACAGGAGGGAGAGAGATAATGGATCTCGTGCATCCTTCACGTAATTTTCTCCCTCTCTCTAACCTCTTTTCTTAGCTCTGTTACCGCTCGGCACTTAGTGGCCCTAAAGTCCTATTGAGGAGAAATAAAGTAATCTAAAGATGGTGGCACATCATTAATCTCTCTCAAAATCTTGTTTGCCCCCTGCTCCCTTGCTGTCTTTCTTATTTTCTCCTCTAAATATCCCTCCTTCCAACCCTTTTCCACTCCCTGCACTCCTCCCCTTTCCTGCCTCCTTCTATTGTTCCTTTTTTTCCTCCTTGCTCATGCCTCTCCCCCCTTTTCCTGCCTATTTAAATATTTCTTTCTATCCTGTCTGTCATCCCCATCTACAACTTATCGAATCCTGACTCACTAACTTGTATTCTTCTGTATGGCATTCTTTTCCTATTTGTTTTATTTCATCACTCCTTACTCCCCCATCTATGTCTGCTCATATTCTATTTTGCTCACACACTTCCACCTCTTCCATCTTTTTCCCCCTCTCTTCTCTCTTCAGGCACATGCATATCTCTCCAGGTACTACAGGGAACACAACGTGGAGCTGTCAAAGCTGCTACATCGTCTCGGACAGCCCCTTCCCTCCTGGCTAAGAGAGGAGCTGCAGAAGGTCAGCAGCATTAAACTCTGTGATACTCCTCTCACCAGCTTATAAATGAGAATAAACATTTCCAAATGAATTTACATCAGTGGATAGTGAAAAAGCTTCTCTTAAAGCCCCTGAAAACATGGTTTCAAATCTTAACTATGTCTTTACAAGATATTTTCTTTTGTGACTAAATAAGCAACAATTCAAGTTTGAAAAGACGTTCTTAGTTATTATTTATTAAGAGTTTAACTCTCAAAAATCCTGCTTCATCAGGACTGTGTAGGTGTGGTTATTTTAGAGTGGTCTGTAGTGTTAGGTCAGTCCTAATGTTGCTCTTAGATTAGTTTAATGCAAGTTAGACAGTCTCACAAAAAAAAAAAGATGTAAAAACTTAGCCACCCTACCCCCAGGCAAATCTCCAGTAAAATGTCCTCGTAACTGTTGAATTGTTCCAGAAAGTAAACGTTTTCTGCTGGAGTGAACGGAGCTGAGCGGTTTGATGTGGTTGCTCGGTCAGCCATGTTTTTTAGTTTGAAAGTCTTCATTTACCCAGAATCTGTTGCAAATTGCTCCTACTTTAGGTAGTCAAGAACAAAGACAGCTTTGTGCAACAGATGAATTTAGACATCTATCTGAAGTCTGAAAATTAGATCTAAGCCATAGTCAAATGTCTATCTTTGTGGAAACATCCAAAAGTTGCTAAACACCTTTTTCATCAGAGCCCTGGCCACTTTAAATCAGTGAGAAAAGCAAGGACAAAAACACAAATACAGAAATCTCTCATGTGAAATAACCAAAACAGTTCATTTTGTGTTCATGTAGGACTCCATTGCTCATAATATGTTTTCAGGACATTTAAGCCCTAAATTAAACCATACAAAGCAAGCAACAAAAGCAAAATGTTTGGATAGAGTACCACTGGATGTTGAAAAATACAAAGGAAATACAAATATTGCTGGCTTGTAAGAGGGGGGAAAAAAAAGATCTTCTGAACTTGATTACATCGTAATCCTGTCAAGGCATTCAAAGCATACACTTAAATAGTGTAAGTGCTGTTGCTGTCAGCCGTCTCACCTTGATCTCTGCAAAGCCCTCTTTCTTCCACAGTGCTCAACATTGTTTGTGTTTTTGTCTGTGGATTTGTTTGTGCTATTGTTGGTCACTGTTTATGAATCGGAGGGAGCCACTTGACAAGTCTATGGCTAAGTATATGTTTTCCAGCCCTTTCACAGCATGTGTTCTTCCTTTTTTGATGGCTGGCATTTGAATCGATAAGAAAACAAAATTGAATTAAATGACTTTTTCCCTCTCTTTTCCCTCTTCTCTGTGTTTCCCTCTCCATCCCCTCCATCCTCCTCTCTTTACCTCTTTCTGAAGGTTAGATAACCTTTTCATCCATTAACCAGGGTTAAAGGTCAAGGGGTCAAAGACCAGGAAGTGACCAGGAGCACCTGACCTTCAGATGCACTGTCTGTGGCCTTTTAGTGAACCCTGAGGTGAAGGCAAGGACGGGGTGCCTTGTTTCACCTAGGAGCTGTGACACTGCTGAAGGCAGCAGAAGTCATGAAAGCGCAAAGAAACTTTGGTGGGCTGAAACTGAACTCTTGAAAGGATAGAAAGATGGAAGGGTGGAGGAATGACAGTTTCAGGTGACTCAGACAGCTCTGAAGAAAGTGGGACTAAAAGGAAAAACCACACTTCAATGATGAAGAGAACTATGGGAGACAAGGAGCATTTGGCAAGTCTTTGATACCCAAACCCTGTTCTGAACTGTGGTGAACTCTCGTGCAGACCTGCAGTGACTTTGATGGTTATTACTATTATTCTTGTTTTATTTCCACCTTTTATTTATGATGCCAGAACAGCGCTGGTCTGCTGTGCGTGGTTCCCATAGAGATGACTTTGCACTAACTTCTGTTCCATGTATCTCCAAGACAAAAAAAAACAAAAACAAACAAAAAAATGCACCCTATGTGGTTTTGTTTGACTTTTTTTTTATTTTGTATTTTTCGTCACAATGAGAGTGAATAAGCAGGGAGGATAAGTGCATAGACTCAGGGTGAGTGACAGGCTGTTACTTTTCATTATAGGTTCTCATTGTTTTGTGAGTTAATTTTTAAAGTGAAGCTAGTTTATGGTAGATCTGGTAGCCTTGTTCACCCTTAGAGATGTCACTTGAGGCTTTCACTGGAAAGTATGGACTGGAAATGAATCACTGAGGCAAGATGCATTGCCCACTCATTATTTTCCTGTGACAAGCCATGCAGAAGAACGTCGTGTCCATTTAGCAGAGCATGAGCGCCGATGATTTCAGCACTAAGGACTGAGGAGACACAAGTGTGTGGGAAGAAAACTGACCAAAATGAGCCTAATGGGTTTGACACTTAATTCCAAGACCCTTTAAGTAGCTACTGTAACTGCAGGCAATTTTTGTTTTGTCAGTGTCTCATTTAAGTCTCAACCTCCTTTTTTTTCCTTTTTAAAACCAGTGGCCTACGTTGTTGAGCTTCAATTTAAATGCAAAAAAACCCCTAAATGTCACACAGAAACCAAAATTAAAGAAATGGATATGACTGACAGCATTAGTTGTTTTTATGTATTTATTTTTGGATTCTTTTATAACGACCAAGCGACACAGATGAACCCTATTGTGCAGGGACACACACACACACACACAAAATCTTTGGCCTAAATAGTTGACAATAGATTGTTTGTCCCCTAAGGTAAGTGAAAATGACACGCATGACAGTTGTGCCTGTCAGGTATTGCACCAGTCACCATTAACTAACCTACCATACAATGATGTTCAGTTTAAACAACAAGGTTATTTTACTATTCCTGTTTTTAGAATATAACACAGAAATGCACAGAGAACACAACATCATATCAGATTTCAAAAGGTAGACAATGCTGTTACACAAAGCTGACAAGATGATAAAGGATGGGGAAAAAAAAAAAATAAAGGAAGAAAACCAACATGGCCAAACAACAAAATAGCAGACATTTATAGGACACCATGTCCTATTTGGTAAATAACTGCATCCTAAATTGGGCCACGTGATGACGGATGTTAACACCGTGAGTTAAGTGCAGATCTTGATGCAGTGGAGTCAGTCTAGAAAATGAAGATCTTCAAATATCTTCTGAGAGTCTCACTGTGTTACTACTGGCCACACGATGCATTAGACCACAATGCCTACACATGCTGATACAGCAAAAGTAATACATTAGAACATATCTACCAACCTATTGTGTTAATGTTCAAAGATAGGTTCACAATTTTACTGAAGCCTCATATTGGCTTCAGACAAACTTCTAAACACGAACTGTGGATTTTGTCCCCCTGGCCAGTATGAACAGGAGGAATGATTACAGCAGGCAAAAACCTTTCAATGAACCTTTCAATGAACATATGGGCACCTGACTATTGTTTTAGGACAGACTTGAAAAATTGCGAGCCCATCCTTTAAGGCACAATACGGTAATCAGATACATTTAACAGTGTTGGAGGGTGTGGGTAAGTGTTTTGATATACTGCAGTGAGGGTTGCCAGGTGAGATTGTATTTGTCAATCTGCTCTTGAGCTATTTTTTTTCTCTAATCATAAAATGTAGAACATTTACAATAAACCTTGAATGTGATGGAGGGCTTCGACATTACCGAAGCAGCAGCGGGATACAACGTTTAGCCATGAAGTCACAAACCACCTTCAGATTTATGCCTTGAGAGTCTAAACACCACTGTCCAAGCAGGTCTGGAAAATCAGAATGGAAGATCGTACTGAATGAGAAATCATACGAGAGAGAGAACATAGGATCTATGTTTGAAAGAGATTTTTGACACTTTTTAAGCAACCCTTTAACACATTTTACACTCAAAGAACCCCTTTTTGGTAGATATGGATGAAAGTTGAAATATACAATATGGCTTCCCTTAAATCATTTTCTTTATCTACAGTAGCTCCATCCCTGCAGTAACCCATTGTGTTTGGAAGGAGCCAGAACTGACTGTGTAAAGGGACGAAATGATCTCAGGTATTCCAGTCATGGCTTATTTACAGCAGGGTTCGATCTTTACTGCAGAGTTCACGGGCAGGTAATAGCAGGAAAGCAGTTGGTGTTTCACTAGTTAAGTCTCTAAAAGTGTGTTTAAAAATGTTTTTTGATTTGTTACAACATAGATTAAACAGATGGGTTCATAAAGAAAGGGGTAAAATATGTAGCGGTGTGGTTGTTGAGAAAAGGGTATATTTAGTTATAAACTACGTCATTGTTGACAATAAATAGGCTTGTGATTGGGATATATTGGGAATCTATAAACCTTCAAATGCAGCTGGTTGAGGAGGGAGTTTCTAGCAGCCAATTCGATGTGCACAAGAGCGCACTTATTCAGGTTTAATCATTATCCTTAGATCTTTCCCAACTGGTTTTCCCAAGTGTTGCCAGACTTTAAGGGATGGAAACAGATATGAGCCGAAATAAATTATCCGTGCATAATGAGACCTTCTGTTCTGCACCACCTCTG
Source organism: Maccullochella peelii (assembly GCA_002120245.1). Classification (NCBI taxonomy): domain Eukaryota; kingdom Metazoa; phylum Chordata; class Actinopteri; order Centrarchiformes; family Percichthyidae; genus Maccullochella; species Maccullochella peelii. The sequence goes on along the minus strand of LKNJ01003836.1, from coordinate 7,415 downwards.
GTGACATCTAATATAAGCTCATTAGTGCAGAGAGCTATAGCTGGAGGTTCAGTGGGAATAGCAAAAAGTAGAGTAAGTAAAAGACAAAAAAGGGCAATGCTGTCTGGGTTTATTCATCGTTTTATTAGATTTATGTTTATGCACAATATTGTGATTTTTATTTTTGTATGTTGAATAATTTGAATAGAACTGAAGCACTGAGATTAGAAAAATTGATTAACATCAATACCAACACAAGAATGCAAAAAAATGACACTGCCATGACAGTTTTAAAAGTGACATTATGAACCTTATGTAATTCAATAACATTTTAGATTCAATTGTCTATTTTTTAATTTTTTTTAAATTTATGTTTCATTTCATTTATTTCAACCCAAAGATAAAACAACACTTTACAAATTACTAATCATTTTTGTTACGTTTCATAAAGTCATATATTCCTTTGATTTTCTATAATATTCACTATATAAAATGAGCTCCAATGTTTTGTAATGTGTGATAATGACCACAGGAGGGTGCTCTCAGACAATAAGGACAACTGTGCTCTGGCTGAGAGCAGTTCTTGGGAGATCAATTTAGCAGATGTAAGACAAGAAATTATGATGGAGTTGCATGTTTACACCCATAAATATTCAGTGCAGTATGTTGTGCCTTCTGGGATCGTTAGTTAAAAGAACTATCTGCCTCAGTGTTCATGTGTGTGCAAAATACCTTTGCATAGCTCCCATTGTGCAACCATCGAATCTGCTTGACACATAATTTAATTTTGATTTAAACATGTTGTGCAACGTCACTATGCTTCATCAAAGGTCTATGAGGGTGAGAAAGGAAAGGTCCAGAGATACAAAGGCAGTAATGCATGAAGTTTCATTTTTAGCAACATGTATCATAAATTGCTCATTAATTCAATATTCTAAAATCAAGTCGGCTTATCTAAAATCACAGTCACCACTTTCACAGCCAGACAACTTCATTCTTTTTCTGCCCCCTTTCAACATCATTTGAAGCATTGTCTAGGCTTATGGTTTTGTATGCATTTTCAAATGCTTTTGACAACAAATAAAAAATTAGGTGACAGCAGTCAATCTCAGTAGGCTATATGGACCTACCCTATATGAGTGGAAGGTAAGTAAACATAAATCATACAACACAAAAGATTTCACTTTTGCAGCAAGATGTGCAATTGCAGTTGAAATTGCCATCCATACAGCATTATGGAATACAGTCTAATGTGATGGGTTAACTTGTAGAAGAAGCAAAGGTAACAATATCTTTTTAAAAATCACATAATTGTACTTAACATATTTTTGAAGCACATGACGGGGAAAAAAAACAAATGCTGCAAAGATAATATTTTTTTATTCATGTTTCCAAGATTTCATGCAGCTTCTCACTCACAGTTGGTCCCAGTTCTCAGATGTGGGTTGAGTCAACATGACGTGTTTGCCTTGTAAACAAGTACAACTCAGAAATTGGCTGCCATTCCTGTAGACACTGTGTGTGAGTGTGTGTACATACACATTGTCTGACATAGTGGTGCTCACTTTGACAGTTTGCAGTCAGAAACAAAGCTGAAAGAGCTCTGTCATTCCAGCTGCACCTCTTCACCTTTCAGATGTGTGGGAATAACAGAACGTGTAATATAAAGTGCAACCACTTAGAAATATATGCAATATATGCAGTAACACCAAAATATTGTCAAAACCTCGACAACACTAAACTATTCCACCAGTACAGAAGAACATGAATTAACAGTGTCGATACGAAAAATCAACACTTAAAAATGCTGTTGTGTGCTTTGATTCAGAAACACGTTAGTCCCTTCCTTTCTCTGCAAATGCCAAGCAGCACTGAGACAAGGACAAATACTGATTGGATATAAATTATAAATGCCTGAGTAATTACTAAGACCTGAAATCTGCTTTTTACACAGTAAAACAAAATGCACAATGCGGAAACATTACATAAACAAGAATGAAAGGAAGTTGAAAGACATATTTCACTTTGGCAAATGTCAATATGACTAAAATGATTAACACAAAAGCACTGAATATCATGCATTAAGTACCTAAAGGGGGGTTCTTAGTGCAAGTTTGCAAATTCATATCATGCCATCACTCAGTGTGTATGCATGAGTGCATGCATGTATACTGTATGTTTGTTTTTAACACTGTGGTCCCTTTTCAACATGTTTAATCACATATGTCATAGCATAAATTACAACATAACTTTATAACAAAAGCAAGCACAGAAAACATTATTCAGAAATAATTAAAAAAAAGAGTAGTGTAGTATGCAAGAGACAACAAAACGATATTTAAGTTGTGGCATTTTGTGTTGTTTGTGCTAACCCTGATTTAACACCATACAAAATCTTGCAGCTCATGAGAACATTAAATCATTAAAATAAGTGCTTAGATGAGAGAAAAGACATGCCTTCCTCTCTCTAAAAAATATAAAAAGTTTTTAGGAAAAAAAGTCCAGCGTTGCCTTGTCCTCTCCATTTTAAAATTCAGGTTACAACTTACATCACTGGATAATCAGGTCTAGCATCATAACATCATTTATTCATGACTGAAATATATTGTTGTATCAGCTGTCTCCTGACCAATCGAGAAAGTCTCGAGAGTCATTCTTTCTGATGGAAAGGTCAGTTAGTCATTCACCTCTCATCGCTTTTTCTCTTTTCTATCATCACGTCCAATCACCTTGCGTATCCAGGAGCTGAAGGCAGAGACTTTGGTGTAGACACCAGGGGACTGTTGTGCCCGGCAGGCATGGCCCCAGGACGTGACCCCGTAAACCACCCAACCCCCTCCTGGACGCTCACACACCAACGGACCTCCACTATCACCACGGCAACTGTCCACACGCCTCTCCGACTGGACGCTGCCGGCGCAGAGCATGCGGCTTGTGAAGGCACTGTGGAAATGCTGCTGGCAATGACGACGGGGAAGTAAGGAGAGGGGTGCCTGCTGTAGGGTCTTGGAGTATGAGCGGCCTGAAAAAGAGGGAGAGCGTTAGAGTTTAGAATGATAGGTTTGGAGGAGTGTGTGTGAGCATTTATGTGTCAAAGGTCAGAGACTGAAAGGTCAAATAAGAGGGGATGGCAAGAAGTGGCAGCCTCAAAACCTCCTTTTTCTGCTGCCTTTTATAATGTCTGCAGCCTTCCAGTAATTGAATATTTGTGTTTAGACATGCTAGTGGCATGGCTCTAGGGATGGCAATGTTGGTCAGTCCATCACTTTGGCCGTATAGTGCCACCAGCAGGTTGACATTTTTGGTGAAATGTCTGGACAGCTATTGGATGGATTGCAATGGCATTTGGTACAGCTCGTTCATGGTCTCTAGAGGATGAATTGTAAAAATGGCTGTTGTTTATGTATGTTCAAATAAAATACCTGCAAAACTAATGACATTCCCATCAGCCTCAGCTGTACTTTGTTTTTAACGTTAGTGCTAATTAACTAAAATGGTAAACATTACACCTGCTGAAAATCAACATGCTAGCTTAATAACATTATCATAGTGAGCATGTTAGCATGCTGACTTTAGCATTTAGAGTACATCCTCACAGAGACAATAGCATGGCTGTAGACTCTTCTGTAGCCTTGTCTCTGTGTGTGTGATTGAGAATGGGTTTCTGTAACGTGTAATCTATGTTAATTTTTCCATTATTTTCTAATTGTTTTTGACATTTGTGGGTGTGAAGCACACAGGGTTTCCCATGTGCATGATTTGTGCTAAAAAAAAAAAATTCTTTTAAAGTTTGCTTTGCCTTGCCTGTGGGCAGCAGACTCCACCTGTCTCAACCTCATTTATCACATTCTTATCAAAGGCTCTCTGACTTTTCTCAGGCATGAGAGGGCTTTCATTTAGAGATTAATCAATTTCAAGGTTTCTGGCAGAGTCTAAGAGAAGCTGTTTTCTTTCATTCCATGAAGGTTTTCATTACATATCTTTTTCTGTGGAAAAATACAATTCTCCTGCATGTAGACCTTTTGCTAGCACCTCAAACAACCAGTAGCGACATGATCCTTCCATGGCTTTCCACACATGAACATGGCCAATTGCGTTTGTCGGGACGCACGACCAAGCTGAAGGGAGCCACTGCCGACAACTGAACCCAAGCCTCTACAGTGGTGTTTTTTTTCCCCTGACCACACAGTGTTATGTACAGCTTAGGGTGGTATGTATGTGCAAAATTTGCTTGCGTGTGTATGTGTGTGTGTGTGTGTGTGTGTGTGTGTGTGTGTGTGTGTGTGTGTGTGTGTGTGTGATATCAGAGTGGCAGATAGCCAAATGCAAACAGCTGTACAAAGCAGACATCTCGCCTAGTTAAACAGCCATTCCCAGCATCACACACTCTAAATAGCCTGTGTCATCACACATAATTAAATAATAAAAACACTCTCTCCCACACACACAAACACACACATACACACGTGATTTCAAGCGACATTAAGGAAACAAAGACACACTAACTCCTCAATAGGGAGTACATGTTTTCGCGTGTACTGTGATCTTCTGTAGCCCTTTGTAACTAAGTTGCTTTGATAAATGACATCAGCATGTAATTTAAAGATCACTAACAGATGTGTGTCTATGTACACAGTCAAGTACATGAAGTCAGACAAGTGCAATTACTGGTGGATGATCCGCTTCTGTTTCATCTGCATTTGTAGTTGACCTTCAAAATAACTTACATATGGTAAGAATAATATTGTGGTTTCAGCACATGACTGTTTTCCTGTCTGTCCAAATGTACAAAAAACTGTACCCCAAATTAATAGTCCCAGTGTGGTATTATTTTCTTTTTTCCTTCATTAACCTATTAACCTTGAAGTAAATGTTGTGTATTTCTATGATTTTTACAGACATGATGCTATACTAAACTGTAGTTTTAAATTCTACAACTTCTTATGCTTCTTCAGTATGCATTAATTTAAAGACAGCATTAAAAGTTGCTAGATTTAGTTTCTAACAGGTGTGAGTGGTGGGCCACTGGAAGAGGAATAAACAAACATTTAAGAATACCCATGATTATGGCATATGCTTGTAAAAATGGTTAAAATTAACATTATAGAGATAAAAAAAAGGTGGAAATAAGCACAAAGCATAAGCATAAAAGTGAACAAGAATGAAATTAAATAATGTTATTTGTTGCACCTAGGGCCACCTTATCCACCTCCCCTCCACACACAAACACACCCTCACCTGTGTCACCCCAGCCTGTAATGTGACAGTTGCTGGCTTGTTTGATAACTCTCTCTTTCCTTATGGGTAGACAGGCGGGAAGAACATGACGGCTGAATGACACGCACTCTCCCGGCATCTGGCCCACTGCGCCCGGTGACAGACGAACCAAGGCCAGGTCGTAATCGTTGCTATGGGAGTGGTAGCTTGGGTGGAGAACAATCTGATAAACGGCGTACTCCTCTTCATACTCCTCAGGGACGAGGGAGTGGTAGTCGCCCACTCTAACTTTATACTGCTTGGTGCTGTTTCCATACCTGTAGAGAGGGATGGATCGAGAGAGGCCATTAGAGGAAGAGGGTGTGTGTATGTGTGTGTGTGTGTGTGTGTGTGTGTGTGTGTGTGAGCAATCCCACTGGTGATACATAAACCATGAGCAATAAAATGACGAGCTCTGGCAGGGGTTACCTCAGCAATAGTTCATCTAGAGCTGGAAAAAGTTCAAGTATGTTACACTGAGAACATGCAGTCATAAAATCTGCAATAGTTGCCTATGAGTATTGGAATAGGTTTTAAGTTTTATTTTCTGTATGTGTGAGGCTTCATCGTTTTTTAAATCTTTTCTTTCAATCTGCCATTTTTTTATACCCTTGTCTAGACTTTTCTTGTTGATTTTAGATACTATATTATGTATTGTGTTTGTCTTCCCCTTGATGACAGTCCTAAAAGCTTTTCTCAAGTAACTAATCAGCTACATGGTCTCTGTTTTTCTCTGCTGTACCTCCTTCAACACAACATTGTTGTGTTGTAGTGCTTTTATACATTCTATCAATTCACTATGAATCATGACTAAGAAAGGGCTGCACACACCTTGCACTACTTCTAGGGGCTAAAAAACTGAAAACTTGGACAGAGAATGTTTTTAAGGCAAGAATGATTACAATAAATCTGTCATTGTGTCTGTGTGTTTATGCTTTTATTATCTGACTCATAGGCTGACGTAATGAAGTGTTTTCCACGCTTTCCATTTACTTGTTGGAGATGTTTGGCCTTTTTGAAATGAAGTGGGAGGGCAGGAGAAGAGAGGAGTAGGGTAAATCAAGGACAAAGACAAGACCAAAGGATAGGGAGGGAAGGAGGTGAGAGAAGGAAGAGGAGAGGAGTGAAAGAAGGAAGCCTTTCGATAGAGCCAAGTCTCTGTGTCCAGTTACAACTGGTAGTATGTTTCCGGAAAGATCTCCTGACCTGGGAATGCCACAGCGTTCCTGGCAGGGCAGAGACACTGCTGACCAGTCATCCACGTACAGTACATACTCATCCACACGTACACACAAGCACGTATGTTTTGAGCTAGACTGACTTTATCCTGTGCTAAAGGCAAAATCTCAGGATTAGAATGGAGTGTGAATGTGACACCTAAGTTGGCTTTCACACGTTGTTGTTGCTAAAAGTAGTTAAAAATCTGCTGGAGTTCTGTTACTGTTGGCAAACCCCCAGCTGTACCGCTACACGGTATAAATAGGTTTAATACGTTAATACACAGCATGTGACCACTGACCTGAGGTCAATTTTTATGAACCTACTAATCGGTAATGGCAGTGTAAGGGATAAGGTAATATGATCGTGTTAATTACATTTGGTAGTAGTACCTTAACATGTCATTATACAATCATCTGTGCTTGTGTGCAAATTAGAACAGGCAGAAGTGGGTATACCTTGTTGATGTATTTTCTGTGTGTTGTGTGACTGCATGGGTGTATTTGTTTGTTTGTTGCTATGTGTCATCCTATTTTGGTTACCATTGACGAAAGGTGACACTGTAAAGTCGGAAGTCCCTTTCTTGGTCTGCATGCTCTGGCTTGCATGCAGCAAATTACTTTTCAAAGCTGTCATAGCTTAAGCTAACAGCTTGGAACATTGAAGACTGATATGTGATTAGGCAGGCAAGAGAAATACTTTGTAGTGTCTGACCTTTCTTGTCTGCTTGCAATGTCTATGGTAACAAATATCCCACATAGAGCAAAAATACCACAATTTCTATCATTTGTGCAGTAAATATCACATTTAGGTGTGCACTTATAGTATCTTGTGAGCAACAGTAAACATTTATCAGAAATAATGAACTGTTGTACTATACATTTTGTGTCAATCTGCAGCATTCAATATAAAACTATATATATGTATATATATATATGTATATATATATATGTATGTGTATA